>JAXISO010000470.1:0-21821 GCA_036785465.1 Colletotrichum agaves | reverse complement strand
ACTAGAGCTAGTAAGTAAACTAGAAGTTAATAATAATATAAAGATTATATTTAGTATTTATTAATATATTAATATATTAGCCTTTATTAGTTTATATAATTATTATTATAGAAGGTCTACTTATACTATATATTTATATAAAGGCCTTCTAGCCTACTTAATTCTCTTTTATACCTATTACCTAATTTTATAATAAGTTTACTCTTTTCCTAAGTTAGAGTTTAATTCCTCTTTATTCTTATAGTTATTATTAGTAACCTTTAGTACTATAATTACTATAGTTACTATATAGACTCCTTTCTTATTTAGATAATTCCTCTGGATATATTTAACCTTATAGTAACTATAATATTTCTATTTCTCCTTATAGGGTACTAATAACCTAGCTATAGGCTTTATAGCCCATATAGACCTAGTTATTTATATATTACTATTATAGTTTATTTTTAGGCTAGTGGGATAGTTAGTAATATAAGTAGCCCTTATATAATTTATCTCCTCCTATTTCTAAGTAATATTCTATATAGTAATTATAAACCCCTAGTAATTTATAAAGGCTCCTTATATAATAAGTTAATTTATAAAATTATAGGTTAAGGCTTACTATAGAAAATTAATTTAAATTACTATATTAAACTATACTTCTCCTACTTAGGCTAATAAGTACTTAAATTATAATAGAAAGGTAATAAAACTCTTGCCCTCTTTTATTTTAAGCTCTAATAATTAACTTATTAATTACTATATAAGGTTTAGGTCTAAGTGAATTAAATGAAACTACTTTATAAAGTTAATTAAGTTTTAATTATCTCCTAATTTACCTAACTTATAATAGACTTATATAACTCTTTATATAATATTATCTAAGTAAAAGTAAATTAAATTAAACTACTCCCTATTACTTTTAAAGAACCACTAATTTATTACTAATTTATTATATATTTAAATAGCCTAGGAAGAGTATTTATCCTATTAGCCTATATATTTTAGGGGGTTTAGTAGAGGCTTTTAGTAAGTTATTATACTCTTAAGTAGTATTACTAGAATAGTACTTACTAGTAGTTATATTAGGGTAGTAGTAATAACTATAATAGTCTCTATTATTATTAACTAATTATTAATAGTAGTTATTATCTCTATAAGAGTATATAGGACTACTATAGAGTCCTTACTTAGTATTACTAGGTTTTACCTAGTTATTATAGACTCTATATAGTCTATATTATTTATTATATAGTATAATTAGTAAGTATATTTTATAATAAGTAGAGCCTAAATTTATATAATATAGGGGTGCCTTAATTAATAGAATCTAAGTTAAGAAGAAGGGAAGTTCCCTATATAACATTTCTAATAATATATTTATAAGTATTATATAACTTACTTAGAGCTTATAGCTTCTATATATATTTAAGTATAATTTATAAATATAGTAGCTTAAGTATAACTTAGCCTATAATAATATCCTACTACTCTATTCTACTTAGTTATTAATAAAGGAAACTTATTCTTAAACTCTCCTAACTTAGAGAAAAAATTAACTTAGCCTACTTAAATAAGTACTTACTTTACTAAATAATTCACTACTATAAATACTATTAACTCTCTCTCCTTTATATATCCTATATTATTATATTAGTAGGCCTATATAAACTCTATTCTACTACTATATATAACTCACTAACCTATTATTATAGCCTATACTTTCTAATACTAGTTTAGTCTCTATAGAGGCTAAGTCTCCCACTCCTACTAGCCTACTAACTACTTCTAATTAGTACTCTATACTTATGTAGTTCCTTAAGCTAAATAAGGCTAAGGTAACCCTCTCTAATAAGAGTAGTTTAGTTATAACTTTAATTATATTTAGTAATAATAAGGAATCTACTACCTAGAGTTATATTAAATAGCCTCCTCCTATTAATAATACTAATACTATATATACTTTTAGTTTTATAAATTAAGTCTAATTATTATTAATTTATTATAAATTCCCTATAAGTATACCTATTATTTCCTTATTTTCTAAGTAGTAAGTATTCCCTATAAGACTCCCTATAAGACTTATACTTTTATTAATTTTTATAAAGTTAAAGTTAATTATTTTTTCCTAATTTATAAGGACTCTATTAATATAATTATACTTATTTACTATAAATTCTATACTAACTTTATAAAATAAATAATAATAACTTATATTACTTAAATTATATTACTACTTAAAATAATAATAATTATATTATTATATATACTTTTTATAAATCTATTTTATTATAATAATTAATTTATTCTTTAATTAGTACCCCCTCTTATTACTAATTACTAGGCCTAGGAGACTTAATAATTAATATATATTAGTTCCTAAGTATTTATAAGTTTATTATTTATTTATATTTTACTTACCTAATTAATTATTCTATAAACCCTAGCCTAGTACTAGGACTATTACTACCTCCTTATTATTATAAAAGTATAAGTCTCTACTTAGTATACTACTTATAAAGGTAAAAAGAAGGAAACTATAGCTCCTCTTATACTTACTATACCTACTATACTTATTATACTTACTCTACTCACTATACTTATTATACTTTTAGGCTTTATACTTATTAACCCACTTATACTCTATAGTACTTATATTACTCCTACCTAAGTAATTACCCTAGTTAGTCTATTTTTATTTATTATTATTATCTTTATAGAGGTATATTTACTTACTCCCCTTATATTTTATCTTTACTTCTAACTTATACTAAATCTTAAGTACCCCTAGTACTTAGTTATTTATTTACTATTTAATTACTTTATTATTATTTTAGTTTATAAGTTTATTATATACTCCCTAGTTTTTAGGTAATAATAGGACTTTTTTTAATAGTTATACTATATTATTAGTCTTTATTATAATTTATAATTTAATTATATTTAATTTTATACTTATTTATTATTTTATTATTCTTAAGTTTTAAAAGGGGCTTCTAAGTTAATACTAAATATTCTTTTTATTATATAAGGACTTTATAAATTTACTTATACTCCTTCTTTTTCTATTTTATTATAATAATTTTATTAACTTACTATTTATTCTTATTAAAGTCCTTATGAATTAATAGTAATTATTTATTTATTTATTATTAGCTTAGTAGGGAGTCTCTTTTAGTTCTTTATAGAAGTAATATATAAAAGTTAAGGTGGATTCTCCCTAGTATATTAAGTATTATTATTATTAGTAAAATAATTATAATTACTTTATATTTATAGTAAAGCTAATTAAGTTTCTTATAAAGCCTAATTATTTTATAATTAGCTATTAATAATTAAACCTTATTCCCTATTTTAAACTACTTAGTAGGGCTCTACTAGGAGTTTACTAATTACTCTATTTCTTACTAAGTCACTATAATTACTACTTAAATTACTTCTATAGTATATATAAATTACTTAATAAATCTCTAAGTAGTGTCCTTGTGACTCCTAGTTTACTCTATACTTACTAGTATAATTATAATTAACTCTATATAGAAGCTATATTCTAAGAAGAAGGGGCTAATCCCTATAGTAGATATATTATAATTATTTAGTAATAACTAAATAGAGAGTAAGTAGTTCTCCTAGTTATTCTGTGTAAAGTTTATTATAGTCCTAAGGATTACCTAGATTTCCTAGTTAAACTACTTAGTTATTCTATTAATTTATAAGTAAAAGGTAATACTTAAAAGTTACTTAATTCCTATTAATTTATAAAACTTTTATTAGAAATAATTTATTTAGTTATTCCCCCTATTATTAATAATTATATAAGGGATTCTATATAACCTATAATAGTAGGTTATAAAGTACTTTATATAGGCCTCTATATTTATAGTATTTATTACTTCTAGAGTAATTACTTTACTTAAGTAGTCTATAATTACTTATAAGTACTTTATACTACTTATAATAAATATTAAAAGGTTAGTAATAAAGTTTATTAAAATATAAGAGTAAATTTACTCTAGGACTAGTAATAGTTATAATAGGCTATATTTTACCTACCTCTAAATTATCCCTCCTCTATACTTATTATAATTATAAATAAATTATTATATTATACTTAATTACTTTAATTAAAAATACTAGTAATTAAGAATACTTAGTATATTATTATAGTTTAGGTATTCTATTATTACTAAGTTATAGGAAAGCTAAATTACTTATATTTAAAGAATATTCTTATTATTATTTATATTAGTACTACCTAGTACTTAGATTTAGTTATAGAATATTAATTAACTAACTATATTAATATTATACTCTATAATTTATACCTTTATTATTATCCTAGGAGAAAATAACTAGGCTTTTATTATTATAAAGTAGTATATTAATTAGTACTCCTTATTTTATAACTAGGCCTTATTCTATAACTACTATAACTTAGGGTCTTTAAAGACCTGAATATAGGGTAGGGGTAGTACTACGCGGTCTTTGTGTGACCTTTGGACTAGAAGAGTAGAGTCCGGGATAGTTTATATTACTTACCCTTACTCTTACTTATTATCCCACCTAGTTAGTATATTTTATATATAGTGAGAGAGTATATTTAGTACTACTATTAATCTCCTAGGGTAGTATAAAAACTTAAAATTATACTTTAAGAGCTCCTCTACTTAGTAACTCTAGTACTCTATTAACTTAGTCTTCTTTATAAAGTATTCTAAGCCCTTATAATTAGTTATTATTATAAATTTCCTATAATTTTATAACTTTATATTCTATACTTATAAGTATATTATAATTATAAGTAGCTCCTTATTATATATTAGGTAATTATATTATATAAGTATAAGCTTCTATAAATAAAAGGTAATTAGGTAGTGGGTGCCCTTATTATCCTCCTGAGTTAGAGTACTGTCTATGGTAAACTCAGAGTAGTTAGTCTCTATAAAGGTCTTTAAATCCGGATTAAATCACTATAGAATTAAGGCTATAGTAAATATCTTCTTAAGTATATTAAATATAGCTTATTTATATTAACTCTATAAGAAGATAATACTCTTACTTATTAGCCTTGTGAGTAGTGTAATAATCTTATTATACTTATTAATAAAGATATAGTAAAAGTTAGTGAATTTAAGAAAACTCCTTATAGTCTTAACTATAGTAGGTGCTAGTTATTCTATTATTACGCGGACTTACTCTGGGTTATATGTAATCCCGCGGCTTATATAGAGAATAAATTTAATATACTTAATAGTCTTTACTAAAAACTTATACTTAGAGGGGTTAAGATTAAGTCTAATTTCCTTTAACTACCTAAGAATCTAGAGAACTTTTACTTTATAATTAGCCTTTAATTTACTTAAGTAAATTAATATATTATTTATATATATAATTATAAAATTATTAAGGAACTTATAGAGTAATTTATTAATATATTATTAAAGGTTTACTAGGGTACTTATAAGTCTAAATAAGTATACTAATTATTTAAATAGCCTATAATAAGTTTAAAAGGTAATTTTCTCCTTATTACCTTTTATAATATATATTTTATAAAAAGTAGCTACTATATCTAACTTTATAAACTATGTTATAAATTCTATATATTAAATTATCTTAGTAATAAGGGGCAGGGTATAGTAATTCTACTTAGTAATCATATTAAGTGTGTGGTAGTCCATATAGAACTAAATCCCACTACCTAGCTTTTTAATAAATAATACTAGTATACCTACTACTAAGTTACTAGCTTAAATAAACCCCTTATTAAGAAAGTTATTTAAGGTTTTCTAAAGTATTAAAAGCTCCTTATATAATATTCTATATAAGGGTCCCTATAATAGTAGAAGCTCCTTACCCTATTTATTCTATTTAAGGTTAATTTTAAGGTTTAAATTAGACTAGTAAGAGTATATAGGGTATACCTTTAAAGGCTTAAAGAGGTCTATATATTCTTACTTAATATAGTTAGGTACTTATATAATTACTATAGTATTATTATTAGGTTTTAAGTTTATTTTTTATAGTACTTTATTAATATTTACTAGGCTAATTACTTAGATTACTAAAGTTACTAATAATAATAAAGTTACCTTATTTAAGTGTGAAATTCACTAATAAATAGCCCTAAATAAAGTAGTATTAAGTATATAAGCTACTTAAATATTATATACTAGGCTTGTCTCCTCTTATATTATAAGTAATATAATTACTCCTCGTTTTCCATAGAATATTTACCTTTTATTTATATTATATACTATTTTATTATCCTTAAACTAAGATTTCCCTAGGAATAAATTTATATCTAGGCCTTATACTATATAAGTATAAATTCTCTAGTTATAATTACTTATTTCTATATTAAATATAATTACTTTATTTAAGGTAACCTTTTATAAGTTATTTATAAACTTATAAAGTTTTTACTTTATAGTATTAATATATAGTAATTAGAGCTAGTAGGTAAACTAAAAATTAATAATAGTATAAAGATTATATTTAGTATTTATTAATATATTAATATATTAGTTTTTACTAGTCTATATAGTTATTATTATAGAAGGTCTACTTATACTATATATTTATATAAAAGCCTTTTAGTCTACTTAATCCTCCTTTATACCTATTACCTAATTTCATAATAGGTTTACTCTTTTCCTAAGTTCCTCTTTATTCTTATAGTTATCATTAGTAACCTTTAGTACTATAATTATTATAGTTACTATGTGGACTCCTTTCTTATTTAGATAATTCCTCTGGATATACCCAACCTTATAATAATTATAATATTTATTTCTCCTTATAGGGCACTAATAACCTAACTATAGGCTTTATAGTCTATATAAACCTAGTTATTTATATATTATTATTATAATTTATTTTTAAGCTAGTAGGATAGTTAGTAATATAAGTAGCTCTTATATAACCTATTTTCTCCTATTTCTAAGTAATATTCTATATAGTAATTATAAACCCCTAGTAATTTATAGGGGCTCCTTATATAATAAATTAATTTATAAAATTATAGGTTAAGGCTTATTATAGGAAATTAATTTAAATTACTATATTAAATTATACTCCTCCTACTTAGGCTAATAAGTACTTAAATTATAATAGAAAAGTAGTAAAACTTTTCCTCTTTTTTATTTTAAATTCTAATAATTAATTTATTAATTACTATATAAAATTTAAATTTAAATAGGTTAAGTTAAAATACTTTATAAAGTTAATTAAGTTTTAATTATTTCTTAATTTACCTAATTTATAATAAGTTTATATAATTCTTTATATAGTATTATTTAAGTAGGAGTAAATTAAGTAAAACTACTCCCTATTACTTTTAAAGAATTATTAATTTATTACTAATTTATTATATATTTAAGTAGCCTAGGAAGAGTATTTATTCTATTAGCTAGTAAATTTTAGGGGGTCTAGTAGAGACTTTTAATAAGTTATTATACTCTTAAGTAGTATTAATAAAGTAGTACTTATTAGTAGCTATATTAGAGTAGTAATAATAATTATAATAGTCTTTATTATTATTAGTTAATTATTAATAATAATTACTATTTTTATAAGAGTATATAGAACTACTATAGAGTCCTTACTTAGTATTACTAGGTTTTACCTAGTTATTATAGGCTCTATATAGTCTATACTATTTATTATATAGTATAATTAATAAGTATATTTATAGTATAAACTTAGATATATAATGGGTAAAGCCTAGGTTTATATAATATAGGGGTGCCTTAATTAATAGAATCTAAGTTAAGGAGAAGGGAAGTTCCCTGTGCGACTTCTCTAGTGATATATTTATAAGTATTATGCGACCTGCTTAGGGCTCGCGGCTTCCGTGTGCATTCGGGCGCAGCCCGTAGATATAGTGGCTTGGGCGCAGCCCAGCCCATAATATATTTATAGTGTGAACTTAAATATATAATAGGTGGAGCCTAGGTTTATATAATATATGGGCGCCTTAATTAATAGAATCTAAGTTAAGGAGAAGGGAAGTTCCCTATATAACTTCTCTAGTAATATATTTATAAGTATTATGTAACTTACTTAGGGCTCACGGCTTTTGTATATATTTAAGTATAGCCTATAAATATAGTGACTTGGGCGCAGCCCAGCCCATAATATTATATAAAGGTATTTTAATCAATTATTATAAAGGTTTAATAAAGAATAATATTATTAAAATTATTATTAAATATAATTATTATTTATAGATTTTAAAAAGTTTTAATATTATTAAAAGTACTTATTCTAAGTTTATAATTTATAAAAGTAAAAATACTAAATTCTACTAAGATTTAATAAAATTTATTAATAAGGAAGAAATAAATACTCTTAATATTACTACTCCTCCTCCCCTTCTATTCTAATTCTAACTTATAAGAGTAGTAAGACCCTTATTAGCCCTAGTCTCTCCTACCTATATCCCTTAAACTCTCTCTCTAATTATAACTATCCCTTAAAATATTACTATAAACTAAAATATTATTCCTAACTCTTTTATAATATTTAAGCCTTAAAATTACTTCTCTAATTAAATAATATTCTATGCTCTCTTATTTATACTCTATTTTAAATTCTCTTATTTCTTATTAACTTAATATTCTTATTAAATCTTATAATAATAAAAGTATTATTATAATAATACCCATAAACCGGCCACTGCGCAGAGCAAAGCCCGGAGCCCAGCTATTTTGTGGGATTATATAACTGCTTTTGGCTATGTATTTAGCTTAATACTATTAATCCCTATTATATTTAAATCTCTTATTAAGTATCCTATATTTAAATATATTTGTTTTATATATATAGAGATATTTATAAGGTACTATTTAAAAATGTGATTACCTTGGGATACTAATACTAATTAGTAATTAAATAATTACTCTGAATACTATAGATTAGTAAGGTTAAGTAGGAAGAGATAATAACTTTAGGTCCCTTAGTTCTATTAGTATTAGTCTATATACCTAGCTTATTATACTACTTAGAGCTATTAATATTATAAGGCTACTTAAATAGTTTGATATTAAGTTCCCCCATGTTTATTATATAATAAAACTATTTAATATTAACTTATTTGAACTCCTTATTAATTATAGTAATATTTAAGGAGAAGAGAAGAAGAGTAATAGTGAAAAATATAATAAGAGAATCTCTTTAATCCCGTATTATAAACCTAATTTTTATTAATTATTATATTCCCTTAGGTATTACTGGAAAGGTTGAGGGTGATACTAATACTACCTAGGAAAGTATTATGGGCTTAATAAGAGAAATTAAATATTATAGAGAGAGATATTTATTCTTATAAAACTATGAATTTAGTACTCTCTAGTATTTATAAAAGAGTTATTATAAACCTTAAAGAGAGAGATTCCTTATAATTAATATAATTATTAATAATATAGTATAATTAATTTTCTAATTCTTTATTTCTCTTAATATAAGTTAGGATTATTATAATTATTAAAAATATATATTAATCTAAGATATTTATTTTTATTCTTTATCAAATCTTCCTTATTTTCTCTAGGGCTACTATAGTCTTAAAGAGTATAAACTTACAGTATATAATTTAATAAATACCTTTAATAGTTTATACTATTAATCTTAATTAATTATTGGTAATACTATTATTTTTAGTAATATAAGACTTACTAGTTAATATATAATAGATTAATACTGGATGGATTATAAATATAATGGTAAAAGTTGATATTAATAATCTAATTAATTATATTACTTATATTTAAAAAGACCCCTGTATTAGTGGAATAATAAGAGGTATTATATATATAAAAAGGAGAATTATTACTTATTTAATTACTTATAATATAAGAGGGATAAGACTTATATAAGATTTAAGAGAAACGGAGGAATTCACAATATATTCTAATTAGTATATATATAATTCCTTAATATATATAAAGAACCTCCTAAAGAGGAATAGGATAATAATACTAATGGGAATATAGTAGAGGAGAAGAATATCTAAGTTTACTTATAATTAGTAAAGGATAAGAATACTTAAGTTTACTTATAATTCTAATTAGTTAATAATGAGATTCCTTAGTTAGATATTATTTTATATTTAGTTATATTATTTATATATTTTAATATAATAATTGATTTGTACTGAATTATGAACTTATTACTTAATTAAGTCGTATATTATGGATTTATATATTTTGACCCTTTTTAATACATAGATTTTTCCTCTACTTCTATTTTTTTTACCCTAATAGGGAGATATTTAAATAAGGTATTCTATAGTATTATTCTAGATATAGGAGTAGCTGGATTTTTAATTATAGGTTATAAGTAATTCCTTGTACTTAAGTAAATAATTTAGCCTAATATTATTATTAACTAAAAAGGGGCTAATAGAGTTATTATTAGGTTTAGCCTAGGAAACTTAATTAAATTTATAGGTATTATAGTAGTTTATATATTATTTAGAAATATATTATTTTATATTATTCCTATGAATACTTTATTTTTATTTTACCTTATGGATATGGATTATATAAGTATTTAATTTAATAATTTATAATATTACTTAATTTAAGGGGACCTTAAAGTTCCTATTATTTATAAATAGGGTTATTTATAGCTTCTTTTTAATATTAATAAGACTCTTATTTAGAATAACTTTATAGAAGGTAAGTTATAATAGTTATATTAATAGTTTAGTTATTTATTAGTATATTATTTCTATAAAATACTCTAGTAAGTAGGCTATTCTATCAGGTTTAAGGCCCTAGAGTAATTTATAAAAGTATACTAATATTATTAGTTTAATATAGTTACTCTGAATTAATTTAAATTTATAATTCAGGATAATTATAATTTTCATTATATTATAATTATTAATATACTATATTTTAAAGGTAGACTAGTACTTTATATTATTAATATTATAATTAGTTTTAATATACTGAAATTCTTATATAATCTCTTAGTAGTAGTAGTATTAAATACTCTAAAGTAATATTAGATTCTAATATACCTTAGACCTCCTAATATTACTATTATTAATACTAGTATAAATTTTATATTATTCAAATAGAGGTAAGAATTATAGGCTTTATTAATTAATACATTTAAGGTTTCTACTAAAGTTTATAACTCTATAGGTAAAGTGGAGTAATATTATATTATACTCTATAGAGTTTATATAGTTATTTAATAGAATTTATTAAGATATTATACTTTAAATAGTAGTTAAGGCTATTAATAATCTAGTTAGCCTAAATAGTTTTATTCTAATATTATTTATTTTTAGGGTATATTCTAGGATAAACTCTAACTTACCCCTATTATTAAAACACTAATAATAAGTAATAGTATTTAATAAGACTATAAAAGAGTTAAGAAAAATATAAGTATTATAATATATAAATACCTTATTTACTTAAAATAGCCTGGATATATTTCTAATTTTATAGTTACTTCTAGAATTATTTATATAAGTATATTAAGAGAAAATAAGTTAAATAGAATTATATAAATTATTTACTATTAATAGTGAAACTTATATTCTTAACCTCCTAAGAGAACTCTAAAACTTTTAATCTACTATTATTTACTTATTCTATTTAAATACCTTACTAGAAAAAGAGAATAATAGGGAGAGTAATACTACTCTAGATAAAACTCTGGATTTATCTCCTCTAGCTCCTTAGTCGTACTAATAAGGCTAACTACTAAAAGCTTAAAAGAATTAAACATAAAGTAATAAACCTATTATAAAAGGAAGATAAAAAGTAAGATTACCTACTTTATTAAATATTATAAATATTCTTATTTATATAGTAATAATTATATGAGTACTTACTTATAAAATTAATAGTATTATAATATTGTAATGGGTGCCCTGTAGAGGCCCTATGCGCTCGTGCCTATATGGGCCCGGCGCGGCCCTCTGCGGCTCTCCGCGGCCCTCCGCGGCCCTCTGGGGCCCTCTACCTGGGTATATATAACCCATCTAGAGCAGCCACTCCCTTTTACAAATATACAAGCCTTTTCGCTTCCTCACATCCCACGCGCACGTCTCGCATTGTCACGATATATAATATTCTTATTAATAAAGAAAAGACTAAATTATTATTTTACTATTTAACTCTATTAGGAGGGTAAGATTAATATTATTAGACTACTATTTACTATATTATTAGCTACTAAAATTACCTCTCTATAGTAGAGAGGTGTATTTAATATTATTCCTTATAATAAGAGTACTTATTAAAATATTTAAGTTTTCAAATTATAAATAGTTTATAAAATTAAAGGGAAAGGAATTAATTACCCTTATAAAAAGTCTTACCTTATTATTTAAGGCTATAATAATAATAATAAGGAACTAATTCTTATATAATTATTAATTATTTAGTATATAAGTTAATAATTAATTCTTACTTTTACCCCTAAATTATTATTCTATAGATTTATATTCTAGCTATAAGATATTATTTAAGTTTATATATAATATAAAATTAAGTTTAATTATATAATTCTTATTAAATTCCCTTATAAAATTTAATATAATTACTCCTATAATTAAATTATAAGGATTATTTAATTTCTATATAGGCTAGTAAAAGCTAGAGTTTATTAGTGGGCTATATATAATACTAATTATATTAAAAGTCTTAGAATAGAGTAATTATTATTTAATCCCTACTTATTTATTTTAAACAAAAAAGACCATAACGATTTTAGGATTATTAGTATATAAATAGATAATATAATTGGACTCTTAATAATAATTTTCTCTAATAAGGAGACCTAAGAACTTAAAAAGGCTAATTTTACTATTAAGGATAAGTAGTTTATTATATTAATAGAGTTTTTAATATTTAATAGAGGTATTATGAAATTAAGTAGTAATAGAAGAATTATATTATATTAAAAGGTGTAAAGTAAAAAGATTGAATTTATTAATTATACTATGAACCCTATTAATTATAAGGAGTAATATATTTAGTAGTACGTAAGAGAAGCCTATATTACCTTAATTTCTTAACCTAAGGTATATTTTAATTTATTATTAGTAGTATAGAAATAATTCCCTATAATTAATAATATAAAGAGCCTTAATAAATGGCTTAAGTAGTAGAAGGAGAACCTAGATTATAGGCTTATATTTATATCCCTTAACCTTATAAAGGCTAAACTATTTATCTTTATTAATAGGGTATTACTAATAATATTAATTTATCCTCCTAAATTAACTTTATTATTATTCTTATTAAGAAGGAGATCTTAAATAATATATTTATAATATTAGGTAATATAATCCACTTTAGCTCCACAAAGTAAAAATAAATTACTTTCAGTATTCTAGTATTAGAGATATATAGTATAATAGCTAGTATAAATCTCACTTTTATAATAAACACTAGTATTAATAAGGCTATAAGTAATCTCTACTAACCTTAGATTCCAATTATTATATATATAGATTTATATTTATTATATTAATATATTATTAAATTAGGTATAATAAAAGAGAAGTAATTTATAATTAATATTATAGTACTTTACTAATTATATAAGAGAAGGGAGATTTT
The DNA here is from genome assembly GCA_036785465.1 of Colletotrichum agaves. Classification (NCBI taxonomy): domain Eukaryota; kingdom Fungi; phylum Ascomycota; class Sordariomycetes; order Glomerellales; family Glomerellaceae; genus Colletotrichum; species Colletotrichum agaves. The sequence goes on along the minus strand of JAXISO010000470.1, from coordinate 8,247 downwards.
TAAAGTTTAATAGATTAATAGTAATAATAACTTTACTAATATACTTACTAAGTTAATAACTAATAAATTATTAGAATACTTTATAAATTATAATAGTATAATAATCTATATAGAGGGATAGGTTAAGAGAGGAGTAATAGTTTAATTAATATTTAATTTAGCAGTATTTATTTTATATAGGTTATAGAGTAGTAGCTACTAAAAATAAAAGACTGCTAGTATTATAATAATACTTATAAACTAGCTACTATATAGAGTGAAGCCTAGAGCCTAGCTATTTAATGGGATTATATAACTACTTTTGGCTATATATTTGGCTTAATACCATTAATCCCTACTATATTTAGATCTCTCATTAAGTATCCAATATTTAAATATATTTGTTTTATACATATGGAGATACGTGTAGGGCACCATTCAATAACGTGATTACCTTAGGATACTAATAAGTATAAAATATAATAATAGTAAATTAAATATTATAAATATAAAAATTTATTATTTTTAAGAATTATTATACTAAAGTAAATATTACCCTTAATTAATATATTAAAGTCTTCTCTTTTATATTAAAGAATAGTACTTAAGATTTATATTATTATAATATTATAAAAATAATAATTCTATTAACTTTTAACTAAAGAATTTATAATATATAGAGTTATTTTAAAGTAAAGGAGTTTTACTTAGTTAATAAAACAATATAATTAAATACTACCTTTATTAGTCTTCTCTATTAATACCATAAAAAGCCTAAATCCAAGATCCTTAAAGTTTAATATAAAATACTTACTACTCTAAAATCTATACTTAGCCCTAAATTTAAAAGTAAACTACTATTAAGAAATAAGGTTATTAAAATTTACTAAGGAATATAAGAATATAAACTTACTCTTTATAATCTCCTTATTAGTATTTAAGGCCTATATAATTCTTTATAATTTATTATTAATATAACTTTATAAATAACTAATAACTTATCTTAATACATTATTAATTATAATAATTAGGAAGAGTTTAATTAAATATATATAAATAGATATTTTTAGAGTAATAATAACTAGAGTTTTAAGGGAAATAATAACTATAAATTTTAGCTTTATTCTTCCTAAGAATATTTAAACTAGTACTACTTAATATATAGGAATAGAAGTAGTTCCTATAATAATATAAGAAAGTACTAAACTTATAATAAATTAGAATACTAAACTTAGAAGTACCCTGAAACTAAGAAAATATTAGAATTTAGTAAGTTTAAGTCTAAGTACTCTTAGAATACTATAAAAAATAAATTTAATATTTTTCTTATTTATTATAGAAGTAATAATAATATTAATAATATAAATAATAATAGTAATAGTAGATTTAACTCTAATAATAAAGTATAATAGTACTTGTAATATTATTACTAGAATTAATTTATATTCTTATTCTCTCTCCTAGGTAATTTTACTACTTATTTTATAAATTCCTTATTTATAATAATTAATAGTAAATGAGTAATAATACTATTAAATTAAGTAACTTTCTATATAATTATAAAGATTAATTTAATTATAAATATTAGAAACTCTCTATTTTAGCCTACCTAGCTTATCTTACTTAGAAATCCCTATTCTACTTAATTATTTATTCTTAATAAATAATACTCTAAAGAGGTCTTTTAGGGAATTATATTAGATTTAGGAGCCACTAGAGCCTTTATAGTAGGATAATATTAAGTTATTATTCTTTTATTGGGATATTCGCCTATACTGCTGGATTCTACTTGGATTCGAGGCCTCGGAGTAGATACTCTCGTAGTTATATAGGTAGTTATATAACCTATATATAACTATATATAACCCTTATTAACTAGATATTACTCCTTCCTCTAAGGCTTCGCTCTCTAAATAACTTTATTTTAATTAATTTACTTTATATTATTTTAAATATAGTAGACTCTTTTATCTCTATTAAAGTAATTAAATCTAGTTAGTATAATAAGTTTAATACTAATTAGTAATTAACTTTACTATTATATTATAATATAATAAACTGTAAAATAATATAGTTTATTATTTTTTAAGTTAAAGAGATAATATTTATTCTAGAGTAATTCTAAGTCTCTCTCTATAATATAATACTATACTAATAGAAATAATAAATTTAGAAAGTAATAGTTTAGTCTTCTCTTTTATCTGGTACTCCTTAAAGTATTAAATTATGTTTAACTAGGTAAAGTTTTAAATCCCCTAATTTATAATTAGTACCTTAATCTATCCTATAATAACTTTATTAGCCCTACTTAAATATAGTTTGTAATTCTCCTTAGTACTAATAAGGTTCCTATTATATTATATACTCTTAATTCTTTAAATAATGAAAATATATAATTTATACTTATTCTCTTTATAATTCTCCTCTTATATTCTTATTATAAAAATACTAATTATTCTATAATCTATTAAGTTATTAGTATATTCTTTTTCCTCTTTTAAGTAAATTCTCCCTTTATTCTTTCTCCTCCCTTACCTCCTAATTAAAATATATCCCTTTTAAAATAACTAGTAATAAATAATACCTCTTAATAATAATTAATCTATTTAAATAGTAATAAATCTATTAAATTAATTTCCCTTCCTCTTTAGACTATTATAAAGTAAGTTACTTTAATTAATTTAGTTTACTATAGAGTAACTTATTTAATATACTTATTAAGATTATCTAACTTATTTAACTTTAAAAATAAATGATTCCCTCCTCTTTTATAGGGAGATCTTATAAGAGAATATACTAAATATATACTGAAACTATTTATTATTAGTAATAACTTACCACTCTTATATTATTTATATAGTATATTAAAAATATTATAAATAGTAATAGTAAAGTAGTAATTCTATAGTAGTATACTCTCTTTTAATTCTCTAAGATAATTAAGAGGGGTAATTATTATATTTAAATTATTTAATCTTTTTTTATTAGTTTAATTAATTATAATAAATTAACTAACTTCTATAATTTTAACTACTTAATAATTACTATTTTATACTATTTATTATTAAATCCCTCTTATACCTTTAGAATTCTTTCCTTTTTATAATAATCTTTACTTTAAATTTTTTCTTTCTTATAATTTCTATTGAATATCTCCTATTAATAAGTTTATTACTTATTAAATAATTTATTACTTAATTTAGTATTATAATAAAAGTTAGTACTTTTAGGAAAATAGCTTTTTCTTAATATATAATAATTTAATAGAATTATTAATTAATTATATTAATAGTATTTAATTTTCTTAAGTTAAAATAATATATATTAAGTTTATTAAATTATTTAAGTTACTTTATTAATTTCCTTTATTATTATCCCTTTGTGATGGGCGGAGCCCGGGTTTGTGCAACGTAGGGGTGCCTCAATTAATAGAATCTAAGTTAAGGAGAAGGGAAGTTCCCTGTGCGACTTCTCCGGCGATATATCTACGAGTATTGTGCGACCCGCTCAGGGCTCTCTCCGCCATGGTCCGTGCGTGGCGGCTTTCGCGTGCGTTCGGGCACAGCCCATAAATACCGTGGCTTGGGCGCAGCCCAGCCCGTAACACCCTTCCCTAGTAAAATATTTAATTAAAGTATATAATAAATATTTATTCTTAAGTTAACTAATTGTTTATTAATTTATTCTCTATTTTATTCTTATAAAATATTAAAGTATATAATAAGTTTTAAACCCTTAAATTAAATAATAAATTATAAATTCCCTTTATTAATTATTATTAATTCTTATTTCCTTAATTTAATTAATAATTATAATAAATTTCCTATTTAAGAAGAACCTTTTAATTTCTTTTAGGGATTGATTAGTTAAATTAATCCCCTTTTTAAGAAGCTTCTTTTTAAGCTAGAAGTACTAGGTTTTCCCTTATTAGGAAGCTCTCCTAGGGAAAAATAAAGATTATAAAAACCTTCTCCTCTTTTCTTATACCTTCCTCCTTCTAAAATTCTATTTTTAGGAAGCCTCTCTTTAGAATTATAAATTAAGTTCCCTCTTTATGAAAACTAAAATCCCCTTTTTAAGAAAAGAAATAAAATATAATTAAAATACGTAAATATTATTTAAATATAGTATTTATAATTTATTTATTAAATAGATTAATTCTTAATAATTCTAATTTAGGGAAAATATTTATATTTATTATATTAATATTAGTTTACTTATAATTTATTTCTTTTTCTTATTCTCTTATTTTTAAGTATTATTATTAATTATTAATTTAATTACTCCTATTAATTTTATTAATTTAATATACTAAAAGTTCTTAATTCCTAGTTTTAATAAATTTAAAAGCCTTATTAATTACTTAATATATAATTCATTTTTAACTTTTAATAATAAAGAAATAAATTCTATTAAAATTATAAATTTTATTATTTATTATATTAATATATTTAGTAAATAAAACTTAGAAAATAAGTAATTATAATTTAATTTTAAGAATACTTCTAAGAACTATATTAATACTTTTAAATATATAAATAAATTTATAATAAAGACTTTATATAAATTTCTCTTATATAAAAGTATTTTTTTTAATTATAATAAAGGTTTAATTAAGAATAATTTCACTAAAATTATTCTTAAATTTAATAATTATTTATAAACTTAGAAGGACTTTAGAATTATTAAATATACTTACTTTAAATTAATAATTTATAAGAATAAAAGTATTAAATTCTATTAAAAACTAATAAAGTCTATTAATAAGAAAGAGATAAATATTCTTAATATTACTATTTTTCCTCTCTTTTTATTTTAATTCTTCCCTATAAGAGTAATAAGACTCTTATTAGCTCTAGTCTCTCCTACTTATATTCCTTAAACTCTCCCCCTAATTATAATTATCCCTTAAAGTATTATTATAAATTAAAATATTATTCTTAATCTTTTTATAATATTTAAACTCCAAATTACTTCTTTAATTAAAGAATATTCTATACTTTTTTATTTATACTCTAGTTTAAACCCTCCTACGTTTTATTAATTTAATATTTCTATTCAATTCTATAATAATAAAAGTATAAAGTACAATAATAGTAAATTAAATATTATAAATATAAAGCTTATTATTTTCAAGGATTATTATACTAAAGCTAGTATTACCCCTAATTAATATACTAAAGCCTTTTCCTTTATACTAAAGAATAATACTTAAGATTTAGATTATTATAATATTATAAAGATAATACTTTTAATAATCTTTAATAAAATAGTTAATAATATTAAGAATTATTTTAAAATAAAGGAGTTTTACTTAACTAATAAAATAATATAGTAAAATATTACTTTTATTAGTCTCCTCTATTAATACTTTAAAAAAGCTTAAGTTTAAGGTCCTTAAAATACTATTTAAAATACTTATTATTCTAAAACCTATACTTAGCCCTAAATTTAGAAGTAAACTACTATTAAAACATAAAGTTATTAAAGCCTACTAAAACATATAAGAATATAAACTTACTCTCTATAATTCACTTATTACTATTTAAGGCCTCTATAATTCCCTATAATTCACTATTAATATAATTTTATAAATAAATAATAAATTATTCTAATTTATTATTAATTATAATAACTAGGAAGAGTATAAGTAAATATATATAAATAGATATTTTTAGAGTAATAATAATTAGAATTTTAAGGGAAGTAATAACTATAGATTTTAGCCTTATCCCTACTAAGAGTAATTAAGCTAATACTACTTAATATATAGGAATAAAAGTAATTCCTATAATATATAAGAAAATACTAGACTTAGATTAAATTAGGATACTAAACTTAAAAATACCTTGAGACTAAGGAAATATTAGAATTTAGTAAAGTTAAATCTAAGTACTCTTAGAATATTATAAAAATCAAATTCAGTACTTTCTTTACCTATTATAAAAGTAATAATAATATTAATAATATAAATAATGATAATAATGAATTTAACTTTAATAATACGGTATAGTAGTACTTATAACATTATTACTAGGATTAACCTAAATTATTATTCCCTTCCCTAGGTAATTTAACTCCTTATTTTATAAATTCCTTATTTATAGAGTTTTTCATAAGAATACATCATATATTACAAATATAAAATACAAATACAAAATATAAATATAAATACAAATACATTATATATATTTATAATATATTCATAATGATATAGAATATATATATTTGTTTTTATAATATAAATACATATAATATATTTGTATTCTTTGTATTATATTGTGTTTTTTAATTTTATAAAGTATAATAATTATATATATATATGATATAAATATTAAATTATTAGTATTATAAGTCTTTTATTCTTATAATTATATATTTATTAAATTATAATTGGATAAATTATTATTCTAAAACTTAGAATAAAAAACTTAAATTCTGAAAAGTCCAAATTACAACCTCTTATATGTTATTTTAAAAAGAATATAATTATTAGTATTAATGTATTTAGAATTAAATATAAAATAATATATAATATAATATAATAAATAAAATATTATATATAATAATATATATAGTAGTATAAATTATCCAACTAATATTTAATTAATATTAATATATAAAAGAGTAATAATAAGTTAACTAAGTAAATATACGGTTTTATTTTATACTTATGAGCTAGTTCTTAGCCACCTAGAATAGCCCGCTGTGGGCTATACTTTAATATAACTATACCTTTTAAAAAGAAAACCACTAATTAAGTTAAATATTCTTATTAAATTGAATTTAACTCTGGTAAAATTATATGTTGGAGATTTAAATTTAAAAGGTTTAGGAATTCCAATATGTATTTCTATTGGATTATTAAAGTATATACTAAATTTCTAAAGGTTTATAAAGTTATATAAATCCTTTTACTTCCCACTTTAATAGTATTATTAAATAATAACATAGAAATCTTAAACTTTATTAACTTATGAATTAAGAAAAATGGATTTTAATAGTATTACTTTTACCTACCCTAACTCTCCTAAGTGGTTTAGAACCTAGGTTTACTTTTCACTTTATTACTTCTTTCTCAACTTTCTTATAACCTCTAAAACTACTACTCCTATTAGTTAAAATATAGATTTAAACCTACTTTTTACCTCTTTTAACAATAACCTTTTTTCTACTATAACTCTGGCTTTTAATGATTTCTCTACTATTAATTATAATAATAATTCTGAGGTTATTTCTTTACTTTCCTTTTTTCCTACTAAATTTACTGAGTTATAGGGCTTTTTAGAATTATAATTTACTGAAAATAACCCTCCTTTTACACTACTAAGCCCCTATATTACCTTTTTAGAAGGGCTACCTTCTATAAGGCTTTCTATAGAGCCCTCTATAGAGCCCTCTATAGAGCCTTTTATAGACCCTTTAATAGAATCTGGCCCTTTACTTAGTACTATAAATACTAAACTAACTATAGGTATAGTCCATTTAATATATTTATATATATATTAAATACTAATATATTATATAGGAGGAATTATTTTATCTTTGTGGGTATTATAAAAGGGAATTTAAGTCTATTCTAGGCTTAAAAAGGCACTATACTAGAAGTAAAAAGAATAAAAGGTTTTATAAATGATTTTAGTATTAGTTAGGCTATTTATTATCTTTTTGCTATTTTGTCTCTTTAAATTTTCTTATATTATATAAGTAGTTACTTAGTTTAAAAGTAGAAAATAAAAGAATATCTCTTTTAGAATTATAATTATTACCTTATTACTTTTATTATTATTATTAATAATATTATTACTAGTATTACTATTATTATTAGTATAATGACTAGTATTACTATTATTATTATTATTATTATTATTATTATAATTATTATTATTATTATTATTATTATTATTATTATTATTAAGTCTTTAAAAGTATAAAGTACTCTTAAATAAGTAATTTAAAAGTACCTTTAATACTTCTATAATATTAATAAAAGCTAAAAGAAGACTAAAGGAGTAATATAATAGAGAGTTAAACCATAGACCTCTAGATTATAAGGGTTAGAAAGATAAAGTAATTACGCTAAATAGAGAACACAAACTACTGAGCTAATTACCCTAGTAATAACACTGTACTAACTAGTAGTGCCTAGGTAGAAACATAATACCTATATATATATAGTAACTACTAACTAGTAACTACTATAATAATACTTATCCTAATTATTAAAGTAAGAATAATAATATAATAATAGTAGTAAGAATAGTAATA
>JAXISO010000469.1:0-21893 GCA_036785465.1 Colletotrichum agaves | reverse complement strand
TATTAGTGTGGAGAATAGTAGTGTACCTCCTAGTTAGTAAGGCTTATTATTAAGGAGGATAGTAACTAGATATAATTAGACTAGTTTAATTAGTAAATAAATTTAAAATTCTTTAAAGACTACTATAGAGAGAAGAGATCTAAAAGTATTAATTATAATGCCTTTTTTTACTTAGAATCTACTATATATTAATAGTTTATATAAGTTATTATTAGTATATATATTCTAATTCTTAATTTTATTATAGTTAAGGTTAGGTGGGTTTAAATAGTTATACTAAGATTAGTATTATTTTTTATAATTTTAATAATAGTACTAAAAAGCTTTATTAACTCTATAAATTTAAAATATTAATATATCCTAGAATTTAATACTAGAATTAAGTAACTATTATTAATAACTAATAATAGTTAGGTAAAGAAGTATAATTTAGGGATAAAGGAAACTATAGATAAATAGGGTTTTAGTTTCCTACCTAAGAACCTTATTAACTAGGAGAGGTTTATTATTTATTAAGACTTAATATTAAGTTTAAATATTCTAGGTTTTAAGACTATAATAGGAAAGTATATATATAGTACTATCTAGGGTAGCCCTAGTAATCTATTTATATTATTATAGGAGCTTTTAGTAAAAGAATAGTATAATAAGGTAAAAGTAAAAATAATTTACTAGCTAAGTTCCTATTTTATTCTCTAGGAGTATTAAAAGTATACTCTTTAATAGATTTACTTTTAAAAGAAGCTTACTACTAAGATAGAGTAAGAGATTAAATCTAATATAATCCCATTTACTTTTAATTATCTCAATAAATTTACTAAGTAATATTCTCTAACTCTAGTACTATCTAGAAATAATAGAATAAAGTATAGAGACTTATTAGTATTTTAGGACTTTATATAGGAGAGCCTATCTTAGGATCCATTAAGGGGAGATTCATAGAAGAATCCAGGGTTAATATTTAAAAATAAAAATTAGAGGAATTAGTATTATAATATTTATAAAATTATTAACTTCTAAATAAAAAGTTATAAATACTTAGTAATTTATATTATACCTTAATAATTTATAAATAATTATAAAATAATATTCTTTATATAGTATTTAGCTTTCCTATTTCTAGGGGAAAATAGAAATATTATAAAGAATAAAAATAAGGTACTTAATACTAGGTACTTTCTAGGTATAAATATTTAGCTACTAGGGTAGCTACTTAGAGCTTAATACTTATCTAGGTCCTTAGAGATTAGTCTAAAAGAGGTTTACTATATAATTTAGTATAATAATAAACCTAGAATAAATTAGTAGGTACTCCTAAGTAAGATATATAATATTTAAATTAAAGATAGGATAAGAGAGAAGGTCCGGAGTTATAAGGAATTCAAATAGTAGTATTAAGTTTCTTTTTTTCTTCTTATCTTTCTTTTTTTTCTTTTTTCTTATTCCTAATTTATATTATTAAGTAATAGATTTTAAGGAAATATTATCTTTATTTCTAATATTATACTTCCTAATTATAGATAATTATAATTCCTATTTTCCTAAGTCTTAGTATAAATTTAGTAGAGAAATAGGGATCTTAGTAAGGAATACTAGTAAAGTATATAGTATACCTTATAATTTTTTATTTCTTAAGTGAATTAAATAGAACTTAAAGTAAATAGAGTATAGTATAAATAAGGCTTATAGAGTATAAGTTAAGTTAAATAATAAAGAATAAATAAACTCTTTATTAGTTTTTAAGTTCTTTTCTTATTAATATTCTTTTTATTAATATTATTTATAATAGAGCCTTAATATAAAAGAATTTAATTAAATAAAATAATTAAGTTAAGTTTAGGGCTCTTAAGTAACCCCTAATTATTAGAAATAATATAATAAAGTAAGTATAATAAAACTTTATTATTATAGTAGGATACTTTAAGAGTATAATTACTAAATATAATTTTATTAGCCCTAATTAAAAATTATATAAACCTTAGTAAGGGAAATTATAAAAAATATACTTTAATATATATTTAAAGTATTATAGGGCTAACTAGTATTTTAATAAGTATTAAGTATAACTAATTAAGAACTTATAAACTTTATTAATTTATTTAATAAATTATATTAATATTTAGTACTATAAGTAATAATATTAAGAAGATTTTAAAGAATATATATAATACTAAATTTAAAATAGAATTATAATAGCCTATAAATAAAACTAATCTACTATAATAAATAAATTAAGGGCCTTAGAGAGTAGTTATAAAGGAAGAATGGAGTTATAAATTAGTCCCTAATATAATTATAAATAGGGGCTAGTCTTCTATAGGTAATATACCTAAAGAGAATAATAAGAATAATAAATCTATTACTCAGGATTTAGTTACTTCCTCTTAAGGCTAAAAGAGAGGAGTATAATATCTAGGAGATATAATAGGTATTTAGAAGTTAATAAAGTTACCCTAGACTCTTTAAGAGTTAAGGTAATAACTAAATTAAAAGAATTTAGTAGTAATAAGAGATAAAATATATAAATATTAGGAAAAGTTTACTTCTATTAATATATAGTTAATAGGGCTATCTAGTTTAAATCTCTAAGAAGTAAATTACTATTAAATTAGGGAGTTACTGTTTTATTATATATTTAGTAGTAGAATTAAAGAAGACTTATTTAATTTACTTATTATATATAATTATATTACTAGTACACTAGTAAGTTAGTAATAATCCTAAAATAAATAACTAGCTATAAGGCTAAGAGATAGTAATATTAAGGAATTAGTTAAGTTTATAGAGGCCTAGGGTAATATTAATAATAAGTCCCTTAGTTTAAAGGTAATAATAATAAGACTATAACTTTATACTAGGTAATTTAAAGTCTAGGATTAGTAGTATATAGTAAAGAGTTTATACTATAATAATATAAAGAAAGCTTTAGTAATAAAAGTATTCCTAAAGAATTAGAGTATTTAACTATACTAGGGATAAGGTATTAATACTAGTATTACTAAATATCTTACTTATAAACTTAGCTTTATAAAAGAGAAGAAGTTTAAGAATAGGATTTATAATTATACTATTATTAGAATATTAGTTAATTAACTAGGAATAGGTATTCTAGTATTTTTACTAAGTAATATTAGTTCTTAGTGGAAGTATTTTGGGAGTAGTAAGTTAGAAGGGAATAAAGGTCTCTCTAAGAGAAACTGGATTAAGGGTGTATTTAATCTACTTCTATCTTAAGTACCCTAAATATATAATATTTATAAGGTAGTAGAGAAGAGTATTATATAGAAGTTTTTAGTGGAGAGTAGTATTAAGGTTACTAAAGTCTTAGATATAATAAAGAATGGGAGGTTTAGAAAGGAGATTTTGAATTTATTATTAATTAATTTTATATAGAGTATATTTAGTAAAGATAACTAGGTACCTAGGAGCTAAATTATTATATAGTATATAAATATTAAGTTATAAATTATATAGTATATAATTATGGAAAATATAATAGTATAGTAAGTAATTCTTTCAGTTACTACTTATAACTAAAAGACTTAATAGTAGTGTAGTCTATAATATATAACCCTAATAAATATTATAGTAAAGTAACCTTTACTACTTAGAATTAAAAAACCTTATACTAATATAGTTTTTATTATTTATAATAGAAAACTTTTATAGTAATATAGTCTTTATTAAAACTAATTAAAAGGTTTTATAGTAATATAGTCTTAAAAAGGTGTAAATAATGGGAATTCTTTTAGTTATTACTTATAATAAATAAATTTAATAGTAGTATAGTCTATATTATATATGATTAAAAAACTTTATAGTGGTGTGGTTATTATTATATATAATAGAAAAGTCTTCATTATATATAATTAAAAAGATTATATAGAAGTATAATTATTAGACCTATATACTTCTACTAAAATATATATAAGTTAAATATTTTAGGTCCTTTATTTATACTTAAATATAGGATATTTATATTAGCTATATATTACCTTAAGCTTATAAGGTCTTTATTTCTTATAACTAAGGTATTCTATTATAATATAGTCTTTACTATATATAATTAAAATCTCTAGTTATAATATGTCGTGACGATGCGAGACGTGCGCGTGGGATGTGAGGAAGCGAAAAGGCTTGTATATTGGTAAAAGGGAGTGGCTGCTCTAGATAGGCTATATATACCCAGGTAGAGGGCCCTAGAGGGCCGCGGAGGGCCGCGGAGAGCCGCAGGGAGCCGCAGAGGGCCGCAGAGGGCCGCACCGGGCCCATATGGGCACCAGCACATAGGGCCTCTACAGGGCACCCATCACAATATAATATATATATAACTAATATATTTTAAGCCTATAAGGTCTTTATTTCTTATAACTAAGGCATTCTATTGTAATGTGGTCTTTACTATATAGGATTGAAATCTCTGGTTGTAATATATATATAATCAACATATTTCAAGCCCATAAGGTCTTTATTTCTTACAACCAAGGTATTCTATCATAATATAGTCTTCACTATATATAATTAAAATCTCTAGTTATAATATACATATAACTAATATATTTCAAGCTCATAAGGTCTTTATTTCTTATAACTAAGGTATTCTATTTATATTTTTTAATTACTATTTATAACTAAAAAGTTCTATAGGGATTATATCTTTTAGTTACTACTTATAATTAAAAGGTTCTATAGGGATTATATCTTTTAGTTACTATTTTAATTACTACTTATAATTAAAAGGTTCTATAGGAATTATATCTTTTAGTTACTATTTATAACTAGAAGATTCCGTGGGGATTGTATTTTTTAGTTACTACTTGCAACTGAAAGGGGGGATTATTTCTTTTAGTTACTACTTATGACTAAAAGGTTCTATAGGGATTATATTTTTTAGTTACTACTTACAATTAAAAGGTTTTATAGGGATTATATCTTTTAGTTACTACTTATAACTAAAAGGTTTTGTGGGAATTATATTTTTTAGTTACTACTTATAATTAAAAAGTTCTATGGGGATTATATCTTTTAATTACTATTTTAATTACTACTTATAACTAAAAGGTTCTATAGGGATTATATCTTTTAGTTACTACTTATAACTAGAAGGTTTTATAGGGATTATATTTTTTAGTTACTACTTGCGACTGAAAGGGTTTATAGGGATTATATTTTTTAGTTATTACTTGTAACTAAAAGGTTTTATAGGGATTACATCTTTTAGTTACTACTTGTGACTAAAAGGTTTTGTGGGAATTATATCTTTTAATTACTACTTGTGACTAAAAGGTTTTATAGGGATTATATCTTTTAGTTACTACTTATAACCAAAAGGTTTTGTGGGGATTATATCTTTTAGTTACTACTTACAACTAAAAGGTTTTGTGGGGATTATATTTTTCAGTTACTACTTATAACTAAAAGGTTTATAGGGATTATATTAATTATATTTTTAAATTATTATTTATAATTAAAAGGTTTTTTAATAAATAAGAATTCTAAGAAAAAGAATTCTATTATAATTTATAATTAGAAGATTTAATATAGTAAAAGTAATTTAAATATTATTTATATTTTAAAAACTTTATAAGAAATTTAATTTATTTTAAATCTTTAAATTAGTATAAATACTTTATTTATTTCATATTTTTATATTTTATAAAAATATAATACCTAAGAAATATAATAAGTAAGAGTAATCTTTCTATATTATTTTTAATAAAAATATTTTATTAAATTTAAAATTAGAGTAAGTTTAAAAATAACCTTTTTAAAATCTAAGTTTTCCCCTAAGTCTAACCTAACTTACCTTAATTAATACTATATAGTAGGCCCTAAAGAAGCTCTAGTATATAGCCCTTTTTATCTAGAATTAAGGGGATTTTATAATTTTATATTATAATAAATAGGGGGTAACTAATAAATTATATTTAATTAGAAAATATTAGGGAACCTCTTAAAAGTTTATACTAATATATAATTCCTAGTATTAATAAGCCTTTTTAATACTATAGCCTTCTTAATATTTTTAAGGTTTATAAATATTACTTAATAAGTAATAAGTATCTCCTTACTAGCTTTTATTTTATACTAGTATAGGGAAATAAAGGAATTTACTACTAGTAAGTAAATTAACTAGATTTATTAAAGGCTTATAAGTTCCTCCTAATATATTAAATAGGTAGTTATACTAACTCTCCTATAAATTATCTATTAGGCCCTAGTATTAAAAACTACTTAATTATTCTTTATTTAAGGCCTACTAAAATATAAGAGAAAGTAAAGGCTCTTAATTATATAAGTATAAACCTTTTATATATACTTATTAATCTCTAGAGTTAAAATAATAATTCCCTAAGTATTACTAAGTAATAGCCTAATAATATACTCCTTTACTTTTCTCTTCTTTTTATTACTAAGTAATAAATAAAGTATTTTTTATAAGGGAGATATTAATAATAGTATATATATTATAATTAATATTAATTAGTATATTAGTAATATAGTCTTTATTAATTCTTATTTATATAGTAATTAATTATTAATTACTTTTTGATTTATATTCTATTATACTCTTTATTCTTAGACTTCTACCTAGGTTAACCCTAGTACTTAACTTTATACTAGAGTAACTCTTTTCCTAACTCCTTATTACTTAAGGGGTTATTATTACTTCTCTAGTTCTTATTAGTATTACTTATAAGTAGCTTAGTCTTTAAAACCTTTATAGAGATATTCTTTTTCTAGTTCAAATAATTTTAGTAAATATAGCCTACTTTACTATAATTATAGTATTTATAGGGGTCTCTCTAGGGTTATAAGTTACTATTAATAGAGAAGAGAGACTTTATAAAGTCCTAGTAATTATACTACTTAGCTATAAAGCTAATTATTATAATATTCCTATTTATATTATAGGTAGTAATTTTATAATAGAGTAGTAAGTAATAATTAATTAACCCTCTTATATATTTAGGTCTCTATATAATACCCTAAATCTTTATAAGCTATTTATTATACTTTATAAATAACTCTATAGTAATTAAAAAATTCTTTAAGTAAGAAATTAGGATAGTCTCTAAAAGAGAAATCTAAATTATATTTATTTAATTATATTTACTAGTCTCTATTATAGTCTTTTTAAAATAAGGGAGAAAGATAATAAGTTTCTTATTACTCTTTTATTAGAGGTTTTATAATTAAGTAATTACTTAGAATTAATTATTTAAGTTAAAGTATATTTAACTTAAGTATATTATAAATATATTTAAATTATAATTTTTATTTAAGTCTCTTATAATATAAAAAGCCTTTATTACTTAGTAAAAATTAGTATTTAAATAAATATTAATTAAGTATTAATAATTAAAGTTATTATTATAAATATACTTATTAATTTTATACTTAGTATTTATTAATTAAATCTAAATTCAATACTCTCTTTATTTATTTAAGAACTTTTATAGGAGGGGTAAAGGCTTTTATTAATAAATAGGTACTAGGAGGGAAGTAGTATATTCAACTATTCATATAAAGAAATTTATAATTAGTATTAGAATTAAGGTATTCTCTATTATAAATAGAGTAATAGAAGTAAGTACTTAGGGGGGTACTTAAGGGCCCTCTAAAGTAGTAGTATCTCTCTTTACTAACTTATTTAATAACTTTATAATTCTCTAATAAAGAGAATTAAGAAGGTACTTTCTTTATTATTAGAGTAGTTTATTTATAGAAGTATTTTTTATAGGGGTTTTATAGGGAATATTAATTCCTTTTATTATATTATTATTATATTTATTCTTATATTATTTAATAATATTATTTTATTCTAGGAGCTTTACTTATTAATTAAGTAATTTATAAATAAAAAGCCCTATTTAACCCTAATATTATTTATATGATGAAAAAAACCTAAATTCTAAATATATAAAGAACTAAGCCTAGGTTTCTTTAATTTAAAGAGTATATAAAATACTATTTATTTAAAACTAAGAAGAGAAAAGAGAAATTTCCTATAATAGGTAAAAAGTCTATATATAAGGGGCCTAGTAGGGACATACTAGGAGAATACTAAGTAGAAACTAAGTAAGTAAGTATAAGTAAAGCCTAAGTTAATATTATTTAAGTATAGCCTATAATAACTAGTAAGCTATTAATCTTTTCTTAATTATAATATTAATTATTAATAATATAGCTTTAATTACTATTACTCTCTTTTAATTATAACTACTATTACTTAATACTCTCTTATAATTAATTATATTACTAGAGAGCTTATTTATATATTA
This sequence comes from Colletotrichum agaves, assembly GCA_036785465.1. NCBI lineage: Eukaryota > Fungi > Ascomycota > Sordariomycetes > Glomerellales > Glomerellaceae > Colletotrichum > Colletotrichum agaves. The sequence goes on along the minus strand of JAXISO010000469.1, from coordinate 13,608 downwards.
AGTACTCTTATAACTAGAATTATAGTATCTTACTTAGTACTTAATAGGCTACCTAAATATATAATAAAGAATTTAAATAGAGTTTCCTATTATAACCTAGCCTAAATTTACTTATAAAATATATATAAGTAGAAAGAAAGTCTTAAATTATTATAATAATAATTAAGGTACTTTTTAGAAGTTTTTCTATTATTTAATTTAATTAATACTTAGTAAATAAGTATAAGTTTAAACTAGAATTTATAATATATATATATATATTAAGTCTCTATATATTTATTATAATTAGAGGCTAGTTATTCTAATACCTATATATTCTTAAGTATAATATACTAACTCTTAAGTATTAGTTACTTAAGTATAAGTGGAATTACTACTATTAAAATAGTAACTTATTATTAACTTTATTTAATTCCACTAATATCTTACATAAATATTCCTTTTAAATATATAAAGATTACTAATATAACTTCCACTACCTAATAAAAATAAGGCCTATATTATTAAATATATTAGCTAATACTATAACTATATTAAGTTTAAGTATTAGCCCTAATAGTAGCTATTATGTAGCTAGGAATTAAGCCTAGGGATATATATATAAGAAGGTACTAATTATAGTTTATTCCTAAGTTATCTATAGATTTAGATATATCTACTATATTCCAGCGTGCCTCCGTCGACTCCGCCGAGTTACACATCCCCTTATTTTAATAATCATTAGGACTTAGACTATATTCATTATTGGCTTATGTGTTGTCGCCTGCGTTGAAAGACGCCTTCTCGCGGTAGGAGTCAGGATGCGAGAATCCATTGCTTGAACCATGGCCAATACGTCTTGGTGGACCATTCACTAACGAGATGGAGGAAAGCCGCGGTTTGGTGGATGCCTAGGTCCGAGGTCGTCTCCCCAAAACGCTTCGACAACCAAAGAATCTACAAGACGTGGCCGCGTCAGACAAAAAGTCAAGGAAGGATGCGCGATAGGAATGAGTAACAAGCCGGGGCAGAACTTACTGTGCGGGACGAGAAGGCGTTTTGCGGCGACGAATCCAGCATTTCGGGAGATGTGGCGACATAGAGCCAGTCATGGCCTTGAATAAGCACGCCGTGAATCGCTCCCAGTTCCGCCAAACCAGCTCGGACGTCGTTTTCAATGTCGTGCTGGGTGGGGTTTGACGGCCCTTGCCTTGTCGAAAGTCGTGCGAGCGCTGTCTCACGAAGCAAGAGACGCAGCATTTTCCACTGGGCGGCCTGCCAAACGCCTATCTGCAGGACTGCCCCATCCAGGTCATTGCCGGATCTCTTAGTCTCTAGGCTGGCCGAGATTGGGTAGGAACAGAGGGCACCGTATGAGGAGTGATTCAAGCTCGACATGCAAGTCTTCCTCCGGAAAACGTTGACCTTGCTCATGAGGTCGGCGGACGCATCGGCTGCTGGAACGACGTAGAGGCAGAAGTCGACTCGTTTGTCTGGCGCGTCCTCCGGTAGGTACTCCTTGATAATAGAGGCGGTTGTGCTGCAAAAAAGCAATTAGTAGGCGAATTCACAAGGATGGTCAAGTTGAAGGCAATCGAGGTTACTCACCACATGCTAAAATCGCACAGGCGTGCTGCGGTGTTTGTGGCTGCGTCTCGCCGCAGAACCTTGGTGAGTAGCAGTTGGTGGACTTCGGCATTCCAGACGGGCTCGTCGTGATCCATCTCGAAACAGCGGCGTGCAGCTTCAGCTATCTCGTGTGTTTCGGCGGCGGTTAAACTGCTGGCGGGTTGGTCTGGTGGTGCAAAGGCAGTGTCATCAAGGTCGAACTCTTGGAGGAGAGAGGCAATAGAGGAGGAAGCGCGGCAATTGGACGACAGCACGGCGCGACAACGCTCGAGCGACTGTATTTTGGAGAGCATGTCTTGTATGGGTTTCGGGTGTTTCGGATCCGAGGGGCGGCCCGAGAACTGACGTTTGACGATGCCCTCGTCGGCAAGCGGCAGCCTGACAAACCTTAGGCGGGCGGACGATGACGACCTCACGGATACGGAATCGGAGGACTTTGTTGGCGAGGACCTAGTGGATGATGACGCGGCGTGCCGCGAAGATTGCGGCTTGCGCATCGGTCTCGGCGTCTCGTCGTCGTAATCATACTCGTCGTACTGGTCGTCGCCTTCGTTGTTCCGGGCTCGGTCGACGCTGGTGAGGTTCGAGGATTTGCGCTTCTTCGGCGATGGTGTAGTTATTTTCGACGACATGCTGATGATGGGTCTCGGAAGCGCACCCAGGATCGGTTCTGAAGGGGTAATATCGGAAATGCCGGATAGGAAGCTGTCGTGGTCGTGATTGAAGGTCAGTGTTGAGTGTGATCTTTGGCGCTTTTGGCAAAATTGGGCCCGGGTCAGGAAGTCGCCAGGCCAGACGGACGATGCAGGATCAATATCCAATAGTGGCTCCTCGTGGTCGTGTACTAGGTTCAGCAGGGCGGGCGAGACTTTGAAGTTGTAGATGCGGACGTCGTTGTCGTCGCCGCCATGACAAGGACGGCGGGTGGGTGAGTTCTCGAAGTTAGTTGTGCCGGCGTCGGGAAGAGATTGCGCCCACGAACGGATTGAGTCCCACATTAACGACTGAGCTGTTCTACTTTAGGGTGCTGCTGGCAATTGAGACTTGGGGTGTGTGTGTGAAGACGGACGATGATTGATGTGATACTGGGTTGGCGGTGGTGTCGTCTGCCACGCCACCAAAGTAACCGGAGATTAAGTTAATCCGCCCGGAGTGCCCAGGGCTTGCGCCGCGGGAATATCCTAACTCTACCCGTGCCCGCCCCCACTTTATTTAGTACTTGGGACTTATTACCTACTAAAGTAAGTACTAAATACCTATATAATTAGTTTATTTAAATAATTAAAAATAAAGCTATTTATACTTTTAACCTTATTTTAACTAGTACCTACTACTCTAAGTATTAATTATATATAATAGTGTAAAGAGCTAAGCCTAGGCTTATTTAACTTAAAGGGTATATAAAATACTATTTATTTAGAACTAAGGAGGGAAAAGGGAAGTTTCCTATAATAAATGAAAAGTCTATATATAAGGGGCCTAGTAAGGGCCCACTAGAGGAGTACTAAGTAGGGACTAGGTAAGTAAGTATAGGTAAAGCCTAGGCTAATATTATTTAAGTATAACTTATAATATTACTTCCCTCCCCCCCCTCTTTTCCTAGGGGGGGTAACTACTAAGTTATTATTATTTAATATAATGTCCCTATACCTCTCCTTAAACTACTTTAGGGCTACTGTCTCTACTATTATAGTTATTAGCTCCTATATTAGGTTTATATACTTAACCCACTTTATAAGAGCCTCCCTCTATTACTCTTTACCCACTTAGTGGGACCTTATTATTAGAATATCCTTAACCTCCTATTTAGTCTTACTATTATTATTTATAATAGGAGATAACTATATATTTATTATAACCTACTTAAGTAGGGGATTATTAGTAGCTCTCTAGAGGAGGTCTATATAGAATTTTAGGTATATAAAGCCTAGTATATTAAGTTCTATTATAAGAGGGGATATTATTTATATTACCTTATATTTATAATATAATTATAAGAGTTTTTTATTTAATTATAGGAATTTATAATTAGTTATATTTAATTATACTTTATTATTTATTTAGTACCTCTTTATTAGTAATTACTTCTTATTAGCCTAGTTCTTAGCCCTTTATTATATAAATACTATTTCTATATAAATAAATTCTATAACTAATTTAATTTAATTAATTAATTACTAGGCTATTATCTCCCCACTAGAGAGTACCCTAGTAACCTTCTTTATTATTAGAATTAAGTTAATATAGTATTTATATTTTATAAAGAAAGGTATTATTTTAATAGAGTTATATTATTAATTATAGAGTACTAGTTAAATAATAGATAATAGGTCCCCTTAATTATTTTAGGACTAGTAAATAAAGGCCCTTAATATAACTTAAATTTCTTAGTTATATTACTTTATATTACTATTTATTTATAAGTAGTACTTAGTACTTAATAAGTAGGTTATACTTATTAACCTATAGAACTCCTTTTAAAAGTAGCTTATTTAGTTTAACCCCTTATTATTAATAATAAATTATAGTATTCTATAGAAGTAGTAATAGTAGGTAAGAAACTACTAAGTATAAACTTTAGTCTTTATTATATTTATTTTCTTTAGGGTTAGGGACTTATTTAGGTAGTTTATAATAATTTATAAGTAGTAGCTTTTTCTCCTCTTTATTAGAGGAAGGTTAGTAATAAAGTCTATAGAGAGGTTAGAATATAATTAATTAGGTACTAGGAGGGGCTTTAGAAAACTCCTTTTAATTTACCTCTAAATATAAACCCCTCTATATATATTATAGTTTCTTATAAATTATTATACTATTTAGGATTACTCTAGCTAGTAGAACCTCCTATTTATAATCTCTAGGGTATTATTTCTCCTTAGGTGACCTATAGTACTAGAATTATAGAATTCCTATATTAATTTTATCTTAAGTTTATTTAGGGGGTAATTTATATTATTATTACTAGGAATCTATAGCCTCCCCTAAAATACTAACCTACTTAGAGTATTTATTTTATACTTTATAATTTATATTTTAAAGTAGAGATTTAGTGGGAGACTATAGTCCCCCTAATAAATAGTTATATAAACCTATTAATATTAGGTATTCTTTTTTATAATATAATTCTAGAGTTCTTAGAGGTTAGGCTTACTATTGAAAATCTAGGTATTATTAACTCCTATATAACTTACCTAGGGCCTATTAAGTTGGGTACTATTAGGGATAACTTAAATTATCTACCCTTATTATTAGTTATTATTTTAGCCCTTAGGGGTATTTTACTTCTAGTATAAGAGGGTATTAGGGATTATTATTTAGGTACTAGGTTAGTACTTAAGGTAGAAGTTATACTTAGTTAACTCCTTAGCTTATTAACTCTATCTTTTTATAAGGTACTACTTCTTTATAAAGTACTTAAGACTCTTATAATTTATAAGTACTTTAAACCTCCTAATACTCCCTAGTTCTATTTTTTATACTCTTAAATAGGATAATACTACTAAAAGTTCCTTATTATAAATAGAGTAATTATACTTAATAGGGGAGAGGTATTATAAGTAGAAGGTTACTAGGTACCTAGTACTTTACTTATTTTTCTAGGTTAATATACTTTTTAGTATAAAGTTAGAGTAGTTTATTTTTATTATTATTAGAGTATTTAGGTTGAACTAATAGAGTACTAGTTTTATTATAAAGAGCTACTTTAGTTCCTAGAATACTTACTATTACTTTAATACCTATTTAAAGGGAGTATTCTTCTTTATTAATTTTATTAATAGTTCTATAATTATATTATACTAAGGTATAAAGACTTTATAGTAGTTAATAAATTTAAGGAAATTTTAAACCCCCTTAAGAGTTACTAGGGGGAGCTAGCTAGTAATTATAATTAACTTCTTAGGATTATAAGAGATACTCTTTCTTATAATTATTATAAAGCCTATATATTTAACTTTAGTAATAGAGAATTTATATTTTTTAGGGTCTAATTATAACTTAGTAACTAAAAGGTAACTAAGTACCTAGTAGACCTTATTCTTATAATTACTCTAGGACCTACTAAAATAAATTAGAATATTATTTATATAAATTATAATAAAGTTATTTAGGAATTAGTAGAGGTAAGTATTAATATATTATTAGAAAGTAGTAAGTGCCCTAGTAAGGCTAAAGGGGTAAACTACCTATTTAAATAACTTATACCTTATTTAAAAGACTATTTTTTCCTAGTTAGCTTTATTAATCTTAATTTTATAGAAAGCTATAATTATATTAAGCTTAGTATACTATTTTATAGTAGTTACCCTCTAGAGGGTCTCTAAGATTAAGAGTAGTGAATATTAGTTTTTCTTAGTAATAATATTTAGGGCTTAATAATTTATATAGAAATGAATCCCTCCTTCTAGCTTCCTAATAAAGAGTACTAGGGCCCCTATAGTAGAGCTACTAGCTTTAATAAAGCTCTTATTTAGTAGGTTCTCTAAAGTCTTTTTTAGTATAAAAAGCTTCTTTTTTAATATATTATATAGTAGCCCCTAGGGGAGCTTTAGTATATAGCCCTTCTTATTTAGGATTATAGGGATTTTATAATTTATATTAAGGTAAATAGGGGGTAATTAATAAATTATATTAAATTAGAATAAATTAGGGAACTTCTTAAGAATATATATTAGTATATAATCCCTAGAGTTAATAGGCTTCTTTAATACTAGAGCCTTCTTAATATTCTTTAGGCTTATAAATATTACTTAGTAAGTAGTAGGTACCTCCTTATTAGCCTTAGTTATATACTAGTATAGGAAGGTAAAGGAGTTTACCCCTAGTAAGTAGGCTAATTAAATCTCTTAAAGACTTATAAGTTCTTTTTAGTACTTTAGGTAGACTATTATATTTATCTTCCTATAGGTTATTTATTAGGCTCTAGTATTATAAATTACTTAGTTATTCTCTATTTAAGGCCTACTAAAGTATAGGAGGGAATAAAGGCCTTTAATTATATAAGTATAAACTTTTTATATATACTTATTAACCTCTAGAGTTAGAATAGTAATTCCCTAGGTATAATTAAGTAATAGCTTAGTAGTATACCTCCTTATTTTTCTCTTTCTTTTATTAATAAATAGTAGGTAGAGTTTCTTTATAAGGGAGGTATTAATAATAGTATATATATTATAATTAGTATTAATTAATATATAAATAGTGTGGCCTCTATTAATTCTTATTTAAATAGTAGTTAATTATTAGTTACTCTTTTATTCTTACTTTTATTACTCTCTCTATTCTTAGACTTTTACTTAGGTTAGCCCTAGTACTTAATTTTATATTAGAGTTACTCTTTTCCTAACTCCTTATTATTTAAGGGGTTATTATTACTCCCTAGGTTCTTATTTATATTACTTATAGGTAATTTAACTTTTAAGACTCTTATAGAGGTATTCTTTTTCTAGTTTAAATAGTTTTACTAGATATAGTCTACCTTACTATAATTATAATACTTATAGGGGTCTTTTTAATACTTTAAATTATTATTAGTAGAGGAGAGGGACCCTATAAAGCCCTAGTAATTATACTACTTAACTATAGAGCTAATTATTATAATATCCCTATTAATATTATAATTAGTAGTTCTATAGTAGGGTACTAGGTAATAATTAATTAGTTCCTTTATATATTTAAATTTTTATATAATATCCTAGACCTTTATAAGTTATTTATTATACTTTATAGGGAGCTCTATAATAATTAGGAGCTCTTTTAAATAAGGTACTAAAGTAGTCTTTAGGAGGGAAATCTAAACTATATCCAATTAATTATATTTACTAGCCTCTACTAAGGTTTTTTTAAAGTAGGGAAGAAAAGTAGTAAGCTTTTTATTATCCTTCTATTAGAGCCCCTATAATTAAACTATTACTTAGGGCTAATTATTTAAATTTAAGTATATTTAATTTAAGTATACTATAAATACTTTTAAATTATAAATATTACTTAAACCCCTTATTATATAAAAGGTTTTAATTATTTATTAGGAATTAATATTTAAATAAGTATTAATTAAGTATTAATATTTAAAATTATTATTATAAAAGTACTTATTAATTTTAAGTTTAGTTTTTATTTACTAAATTTAAGTTTAGTACTCCCTTTATTTACTTAAGAATTTTAATAGGAGAAGTAAGAGCTTTTAGTAGTAAGTAACTATTAGGGGGGAAATAGGGTATTTAACTACTTATATAATAGGAGTTATAACTAGTATTAGGGCTAGGGTATTCTCTATTATAGGGAGAGTAATAAATATAAGTACCTAGGGAGGTACTAGGTAACTCACTAAAGTAGTAGTATCCCTTCTTACTAACTTATTTATTAGCTCTATAATTCTTTAATAGAGAGGACTAATAAAGTATTTTAATTATTATTAGAGTAGTTTATTTATAAGAGGGCCTCTTATAGGGATTTTATAGGGGGTATTAATTCCCTTTATTATATTATTTATTATATTATTTAATAGCTCTTATTTATTTTAGGAGCCTAACTTATTAATTAAATAATTTACTAGTAGGGAGCTATACTTAATTCTATTATTATTTATATAGTAAATAAGGACTAAGTTCTAAATATATAAAGAGCTAGGCCTAGGCTTATTTAGCCTAAAAAGTGCGCAAAATACTGTTTATTTAGAACTAAGGAGGGAAAAGGGAAGTTTCCCACAATGGATGAAAAGTCTGTATATAAAGGGCCCAGCAGGGGCCCACCGGAGGAGCACTAGGTGGGGACCGGGTGAGTAAGCACGGGCAAAGCCTGGGCTAATATTATCCGGGCATAGCCCGTAATAAATAATAATAATATTCTATTATTCCTTATTTTCCTTGCTTTTTTTATAGCTTTAAAACTCCCCTTTTTAATTACTTAATAGATTTTTTACTTAGTTACCTTAATTACTCCTAATACCTTTATATACTTATTATTAGCCCTCTATTTTACTATTTTTTACTTATTTTTTATATTAATAATATCTCTTATTTTTATTTAAGTATTCTTTACCTAGTAATATAAGATTTAGACTTAATTAGCTAATTAAGTTCTTAATAGGTTTCTCTTAGTTTAAATAAGCTTAGTACCTTAAATTAGGGCTTCTCTAATAAATTAATTAATGTATTATAAAAAGGGAGACTCTTTATTAATAAGAGTATTAATTTACTTATTAATAATATTAGAGGCTATTATAAGTTTATTTATAATTTATTAAAGTTTCTTTATTATTAAAGGAGTACTAAATAATAACGTATTTAAATAAGGGGGTGGTAGTATTAATAGTAGTAATTCTCTTTAATTAGTAATTTTACTAAGTATAATCTATAAGTTATATAAGTATAACCTAGTTTTCTTAAAAGTTAAAAGTATAATAGACTCTTTAAAGGCTTACTTATAAAGAAATTAAATAAAGCTAAGAAACTTAAGCTTAGTAATACTAATATAGTCTTCTTTAATAACTATATTAATAATAAGGCTATAATAATACTTTAGAGGCTAAAATACTATAATATTAAGAGGCTCGAGAATATATAATAAATAAGAAGGAAGGCTAAAGAGTATAATATTATACTCCTAATAATACTAAAAGAATTTAATAGTATAATAAGACTTATACTTATTAATTAAGAGAACCTTTATTTACTCTTAGTTATAAGTCTTAAAATACTTCTTAAAGTATTTAATTTGATTAAGAAATAGTTAATTATTAGTATAATTAAATAAAAAATACTTTAATAACTATATTAGCTTCTGGTTCCTTAGTTAATACTATTTACTTATATAAATAAATTTACTAAGAATAAGGAAAGCTAATAAATAATTCCTAATTATAGAGATTACTTTAATTATAATAGTAAACTCTTTATTAATTAGGATAACAAAGTAATAAGCTCTCTTTTATTTAATAATAACTATTTTATTCTTATTAACTTTAATTTAAAATCTAGTCTTATTTATATTCTAGATATTAGTTAATAGAATCCTATATTTCTAAATAACTTTATAGAACTTTAGGAACTAAGTATTAATAACCTTAATATTCTTAGCCTTCTTCTACTCTATATTAAGAGTCCTCTCTTTTATATAAGAGTAATTTTTTTTTAATAAAGTAAAAAGTCTATACTAGGCTAATAGAGAGTAAATTTAAATACTAAGAATTATTAGGTATATATAATACTTTTAGTAAGTAATTAATAGTATTTATAAGTAAACTTTACTTTAAAGTAAGGTTTATATAATTTATTTCATTAATATAATAATAAAGAGTCTTCTCTTAATCCTCGGTAAGCTTTCTACCCTAGGTAGGTTAATTTATAAGAGAAGGTATACCTTAAAACCTTTAATATAAGGTTTATTATGGGATTTTAAATTACTTAGTAATTATTATAATCTTAAGAGTTAGGTTTTTATAAAGTAGTTAAATAGCCTGTTAGATTTTTAATTCCTAAATCTTATTAAATTTAGTTATTATAGTAGGTAGTAATAAAAGGTATAGTATTAAGGGTAAAAATAAGGAATTTTTAATTATATAGATAAACTAATTATATAGGTATTTAGTACCCACTTTAGTAAGTAATAAGTCCTAAGTACTAAATAAAGTGGGGGCTGGCATAAGTATAACCTTTAGCCCCCATAATAATACTATAAACCACCTAGTCTACTACACTATAAACACTATAGTAGTTTACCTAACTAGTTAGAGGCCTAAGGGGAATGCCTACCTAGAGCCTCACTGTGGTCGCTGGCTAATAGAATTCAGGCAACTACTTCGGGTCTTCAAACACTAACTCTTAAAGAGTACTAGAAGTACATTACCTTAACTCTAGACAAGGAGGCATTATAGTAACTTCAATTCCATCTTTATTATTAGTTAAGTAATTATTTAGTATTCTCTAGACTACTTACTAGCTTCTTATAATTATTTTACCCCTATTCCTTAATACCTAGAATACTAGTATAGATATTCCTTATTTAGAGACCTATACTCTTCCTAGTTTTTCGCATTACTATTATTATTATTAAAGCCTCACTATAAAAAACCAGCTACTTTCTCCTAAGAGCTTCTTCTTAGAGTTTTTCAAGTTTAGTCTCTAAGGTACTCTTCTATTAAGCTAAGTACTAGAATATACATAATCTTACCTCTAACTAAGTAAGTATTATATACTTACACTATAAAATCTTCTATACTACTAGTAAAAACTACTATATAGCTATAAATATTAGTAATAAGAATATTAAATTACTATAGGCGCCTCAGCGAACTATGAATATTGAATAATCCAGGCAATAGTTTCTAAGTAGACTCTAAATAGTCTATATAATTATAAAAATATAAAAGAGAAGTAAATATAAAGGGACTTTAATATTCTAGGAAGATATAATCTAACTAATAAATATTCTTTATAGTTTATAGTCTCTCCTATTTTGTAGTAACTATAAAGAGCTTATAGTAGAGTATAAGCTAGTTAATATATTTAAAATAAAAGGAATAGAAAATAAAGAATTATATATTAAATAAATATAGCTTAGCTTAGAAATATTAGTATAAGTTAATAGTAGTAGCTTAGGGTTAATAATATAAAGAATAGTATTATATTAATTCTAAAATTAAAACTAGGGAAATAGAGAATTACTAGGTATTATAGCTACCTAATTTAATAGTAGGGTTCTATAAATGAAAGCTAAGAGTTAATACTAGTAAATAATACTAGACCTTACTAGGCTGGATCTTTAGAATAAAGAACTATAATAATTAATTATAATTATTATAATAGTATAGTATAAAAAGAGATTAAAAGTATTTAAGAAATTATTATAAAGTTAATTACTAAAGAGCTATAAATATATTTTAGGGAGATTCTAAGTTTATATTTATATAAATTCTAAATATACTCCTTTATTCTTAATTCTAAGTAATTACCTAAGTATTATAACTAATTATAATTAATTAATAAGTACTTCTTATTATACTCTATTAACTATTCTTATTCTTATTATAAGGGGTAGAGCCTAAGTTTATATAATATAGGGGTACCTTAATTAATAGAATCTAAGCTAAGGAGAAGGGAAGTTCCCTATATAACTTCTCTAGTAATATATTTATAAGTATTATATAACCTACTTAGGGCTCTCTCCACTATAGTTTATATATAATAGCTTTTATATATACTTAAGTATAGCCTATAAATACTATAACATAAGTATAGCCCAACTTATAATAATATCCCACTACTCTATCCCACCTAGTTACTAATAAAAGAAACTTATTCTATTAATTCTCCTAACTTAAAAGAAAACTAACCTAGCCTACCTTAGTAAGTACCTACTCTACTAAATAATTCACTATTATAAATAACTATTAACTCTCTCTCCTCTATATAATCTATATTATTATACTAGTAAGTCTATATAAACCCTATTCTACTACTATATATAACTTCTTAACTTATTATTATAGTCTATACTCTCTAATACTAGCTTAGTCTCTATAGAGGCTAAGTTTCCTACTCCCACTAGCCCACTAGTTACCTTTAATTAGTACTCTATACTTACATAGTTCCTTAAGTTAAATAAAACTAGGGTAACCCTCTTTAATAAGGGTACTTTAACTATAACTTTATATTATAAAGTAATATATAGTATAAAGAGTTTAGAGAAGTGTAGTTTATTATTCTAAGAGAGTTAGAGTATAAGCTACTAAGGGCTACTTTATATAGGCTACTATAGAGTAAGGAGTTAGCCCGGATAATAGGTATATATTATAATATATACTATGGTATATACCCTATAATATAAGGTGAATAAGTAAAGCTATTATAATATACCCCCTTAGCTATAATAGTAAGTACATAACTACTTAAATAGTACTATATAGTACTAATCCTATAAAATAAATTATAACTACTATTCATATTAAAATAATTACTATTTATATAATTTATAAGTAAAATAATAAAAGATAAATTATAATATATTATATAGGGAGAAATAGTTACCTTTATTAACTTATTCTTTATACTTCTTCCTCTATTATTAATTATAGTGTGCTTTTATTTATTAATACCTATAAAGGTAATTAAATTCTATACTTCCTATTAATTAAAGAGAGTTAGCTACTATTAGTAGCCTAGCCTAACTAAAAAATATCCTAGCCTACTAGCTTACTTTATCCTTCTTTTTTATATATTATTATAATTAATATATATTATTAGAATTACTTTATTATTATTACCTCTCTATATATCTAAATTATACTTTATTATAAGTTACTAATATTTAATTAAATACCTATAAATATAAAATCCAGTATTAATTAAATAGTATAAATTACCTCTATGTCTACTATAGTAAAAAAGTATAGTAAGAAGGCTAGTAGAGGGGGAGGTAGTCTCTCTCCCTAGGGGAAAATAAGATAATTATATGTATATTAATTCCTTTACTCTAGTTCTCTTAATCCTCTTATAAATATTATTAATATTTAATATAATAAGTAAAAAGTAAAAGAGTACTAGGGAGAGTAATTATAATAATACTAAGGGTTTAGAGCCTAAATATTATAATTAGTCTCCTAAAAAGAAGAGAAAGAGTATAGGGGAGAATAATTATAAAGAGGCTTAGAGCTTAGAGCCTAAATACTATAGTTATTCTCCTAAATATACTAAGGAGACTCTAATTAATATATTAATACTTTATCTTCTTATTTATATAACTATTATTTAGAGTAGTACTAACTTTATTTTTATTTAGAGACTAAGGAAGTTAAGGGAGAGAGTACTAATAAAAGTAATTTAGAGCTCTCTCCTAGCCCTAATTCTTCTAGTAATATTATAATAGTAGAACTAGTACTCTTATTTAGTACTTATTATATTAGGTATTTTTAAAGTAAACTAGCTAGTATATTAAATAGGGTATACTTATATAGTATAATAACTAAGTATAATTACTATTATAAAGGTAAGGTCCCTTATATTT
>JAXISO010000468.1:0-21917 GCA_036785465.1 Colletotrichum agaves | reverse complement strand
TTCCTTATAATAAATACTTTATTCTTAGGTAAATTCTAAATATAAAATAAATTACTTAATATATACCCTATAAGAAAATTAATAAATACTCTTAATATAAGTTTCTAGAGATACTTTTAATAAAGTTAAGTCTCTTTTATTATTATATATACTCTATAATTATATATATAAAAGTATAAGAGATTAGGTTTTATTAGGGGTTTATTATTATTATTCTAAAAATATTAATTAAAGAGCTTATAAAGTGTTTTTTAGTTTTAGAATATAAAGAGTATATAATTATATAAATATACTATAGTCTTTGTAATTTTAGGCTATAGAATAAATAGGAGTTTCACACTAATAGCTATTACTCTAGCTTACTCTTTTATTACTACTATTATTTACTCTACCCCCCTATTTTAAGCCTAAGTATTTAAAGTAAATAGTTTAAATTTAATACTTTAACTATAAATTATAGATTAAATATATTTATACTTATAAATCTTATTATTAGCCTTAATCTCCTTTACCTATATATAGTATATACTCTAGAAGTAAGTTAGGAGTTCTTTAATCATACTAAGGAGTATATTTATCTTTATAATTTAATAAGTAGAAGTCCTATATAAGGAAAATAACTCTATTAATTATAATTATTAATAAAGTTACTCCTCTATAATTCTATTTATAATTATAAAAATTAATTATAAACCTTTTACCTAGTTTTATATAGGCTATGGATTCCTTAGGAGTTTAATAAACTATTCTATATATTTTCCCTATCCCACACACCTTATAATTAACTATCTTTATACTTATAGAACTTATAAGTAATTATGTACTTTTTATTATATTTATAATATACTTAATAGGCTCTAGTCCTAGGTAGCCTAATTTATAATACTAGAGCTTAGTAGAGCCCTAAATAAGTCTCTAAATAATTTTAGAGGTAAACTTATACTTTTTTTTTAATTTTAGGAGTTTATTAAGAGTAGACTTAAGTAAAGGGATAATTATTATAAGTATTATATTATATAGGGACTAATAATTTAATATATATTAATTATTAATATACTTAAGAGAGTATAATAAGCTCTAATTTATATAGTATATATAATTATTACTAGGACTTATATTCTACTAAATCCCTTATTTATAAAGTTTCTAAAGGAATACTAAATTACTTATAAAACTTATATAAAGTACTATATTATAAAGTTAGAGTATAATAGGCTTATTAGGCTCTTCTAGATAAATATAAGTAATTCTATAGGTTTTAATTAGAACTCTCTAAGTCCCTACTTATAGGAAGTCCCCTAATAAAACTACTCTTAAGGTTATAAATTAGTAAGAGTTATTAAAAATATATATTATTACTCCTAAGTCTAGGATTATAAAGTTTATAAGTATATAATACTTCTAAATTATAAAAACTACTCCTACTTAACTTCTTAACCTTCTATATAATTAGTTAAGCTAAATAGAGGTCTCTATAATTTTTTAAATATACTTTATAAAATTAAAGTTACTCTCTATATAATACTTAAGTATTACTTAAATTCTATAATTAGGCTCCTAGGCTTTTAAATAAAGAGTTTTATTAATATAGTAGTACTTTAGGAATAAGTAATATATTTAGTAAATCTTATAAGTAGTTTTACCTATTATAGGAGAGTCTAAAATTAATTCTTCTTATTTTTAGTAATTACTAATAAGAGTCTTTACTTATTCTTAACCTTTTTCTCTATTTAAAGTATTAGGAGTAGGGCCTTAGTACTTAATTATATTAATTAGCTCCTTATAGGCTTATAAGACTAGCCTAAAGGCTCTATAATTTATTTTACTCTTTTCTTAAGTATTATTATAATTAAAGAGGAACTCTTAGAGATTAATAATTATTATATTTATTATAAGGGTATTATTATAGACTTCTCTATTCTTCCTAACTTAATATATAAATACCTATAACTTTATATAATTCTAATTTAAAGCTCTATAGAATTCTAGGAACTATAGATTCATAGATTCTATATTAAGTACCTTACTTATAAGGGCCTTATAGAAAGTACTCTCCTAATAGGAGATTTATATTTCTAGATTCCTTTTAGTATTAAAATATTTTTAGTAGGGGTATATAAGTATAAATTAGTATTCTATAATTACTTAAGCCCTCTTCTATTAAGAACTATAGCTTATATACTACTTAAATTTATAGAATTAAATATTAAGGCCCTTTATAGGATTCACTATACTAGCTAGTTCTAATACTTTGGTAGTAGAGATAATAGGTTTATTATTATATGAAGTGAAAGTGGGTTGATTAAGGTAAGTTATTTAGAGAGGGAGGCCTTAAAGGAAGGAATAATATTTGGTTAAGGAGGGTTATATATAGTTATGTGTGGATCATATAACTACCTATGTAACTGCTAGAGTATCCACTCTAAAGCCTTGGATCCGGATGGGATCCAGTAATATAGGTGAATATCCCAATACTAGTAGTTTTTCTTTTATACTAGGATTTACTTAATATACCCTTCTAAATATATAAATTAAATAGTTTTATAATAATTATAAATATACTCTAATAATATAAAATATATTCTCTTTATTTTCTACTCCTTACTTATTTAAGTAATCTATTCTTCTATATAGATTATAATCTTATTTATATTAATAAGGTAGTAGAGGGCTCTATTTAGTAAGGCCTTTATAAAGGTATTAGTAGGGTTATTTTTACTATTAACCTAGTAAACTTTAATAAGTTCTTATTATTTATATAATTAGTGGAGAATTATAATATTAATTATTAATTACTTCTCTTTTATAATACTAAGTTTAATAAGGTACTTATATAGTAAGTATAAATTAGTGTATATTATAGTGAGTATTATATTAGGGATTTGTAGTTTAGTAGTAATCTTTTAAAGGGTTAATGTAATAATAAAGGCTAAGTCCGCGCTAGTAACTATAGTATAAATCTCGGAGGCTAATATATTATAGGTAACTTACTTATACTTAGTTAAGTTATAGTAAATAATATTATTATTAATTATAAATAATATAT
Organism: Colletotrichum agaves; assembly: GCA_036785465.1. Taxonomy (NCBI): domain Eukaryota; kingdom Fungi; phylum Ascomycota; class Sordariomycetes; order Glomerellales; family Glomerellaceae; genus Colletotrichum; species Colletotrichum agaves. The sequence goes on along the minus strand of JAXISO010000468.1, from coordinate 18,871 downwards.
TATAAATCCTTTTATTAGTTAGGATAATAATATAATTAAGTTATAATATTAGGTCCTAGTGAGATAGGGCAGGGCGTTAGCGCGCCCGTGAAAGCCGCGATTACGTAAGCCCACACGCATATAAATATGCGCTCGCGCGCACAGTTTAGTTTCTAGCAATTCAAGCAGTTTTCCCCCTTCTTTTCACTTCATTATGAGGGCCTTCTGGGTATAGTTTTGTTGTTGTTTGTACCCATAGGGTCCGCACCCTGTTTCACTAGTTATTAGTAAATAATTTATTTATAAATATAAATAGTTTTATAGTAGGTAGTAATAGTATAGTAAATATGAGACTATACTTAAGATTGTCCTTTAGTTATAAAAGTTACTTATTAAGGGTAGTAATATTCTTATTAAAGGGGTTCTAATATTACATAGTAGTTAATAAGTTAAAATAAGTCTTAGGTTAGTAGATTAAAGTAATATAAGTACTTTGGGCTTATTATTTAATATATTACTACTTTTTAGCTATGGATTTAATATTAATAAGCTCTAACTTAGAGCCTTAGCTCTTTTAATAAAGAGTTATAAATTTATTTATTAATAATATAATAGTACTATTATTAAATATAACTAGGGTTTTATAAGTTAAAATCTCCTTTAACTTAGTTATAAACTTAGCCTTAGTTAGTTCCTTATTTTTAATAATTAAAAAAAGCTCTATTAATAGTCTAATTATATTATTAGTTTATATACTAATAATAATAAAATAGGGGGTTAATTTATTTATTAATAATAAGTATAGGTTAAAAGAGGAACTCTCTATTTATAATTTATCCCTATAATAAGTATTATATATTACCTACTAGTAGGTACTAGCCTCTATAATCCTATAAAGAGACTTTATAACCTTTATAATAGTCCCAGGGGGGTACTAATCTTGAATTTAATTAGGAAGGTAAGTATAAATATCTTTAGTTAGTAGGGTTTAGGATTATATATAGGCCTGTATAATATTTCTAATTTAGATTTAATAATCCGGACTAAGGGATAAAGTAATTAATAATAATAAATATATATTATAGTATTAAATAGTAGGAAATTAGGTTAAAATCCTATACTTTTTAATATTATTAATACTATAAATAACTAAATAGGACTTCTTAAATAGAGTTATTATTTTATTCTTAACTTTATTAATTATTTAGGATTAAAAGAGTTAGCTATACTACTTATTAGAGTTAAAAGTCTTAAATCTAAAGACTTCCCACTAAAGTAGGGTATTAATTTCTTTCTCTTAGGACTTCTTAAATAGTAGTCCTTCCATAGTAATCTTCCTAGCCTTCTAGAGGGCAAGGGAGAGAACTAAATTTATTATTTCCTTAGTAATTATAAAGATTATATAATTCACCTCTTATTTAAAAGTATTATTTAAGAGTGTGGGGTTTTTATAGGGTCTACTATAGGGATATTAGGTAATAATATTAGGAGTAGTTAGAGCTATAATTTCTAGGTTTAGTAGAATGGGATTAGGGTCTTAGTTACTCTTATAATTACTATTAGGGTCTCTATACTAGGGTTTAATTATAGTAGAGAGAAAATCTTAGGGATCTTAGAGTAACTTAATAGTAATAGTTTTACCTATAATTATTATAAGGTAATAAGAGCCTTACTAGCTCCCTTTTTCATAGTAAATATATACCTAGGATTAAAGAGAGAGGTTAATAACTTTATTTATAATTAGGCTATTATAAGTAATAAGGGTATTTATAACTTTATATTTAGTAGTTTCCTTATATAAATTATTTATTATAGAGTAAATAGCCTTAACTCTAATAATAATATTAGGGGAGGGGGTAGAGTTATTATTAATTTATAAGTAAGTACTAAAAATAAGTAGAATTAGTACTAATTTATTAAGTTCAGTAGTATTATTAATTACCTTAATAATTATTTAGAGTATGAGGTTAGGCTTAGTAGAAGATAATTCTTACTAAATAATAATATAAGCTTATTATAGAGGGCTATAGTACCTCTCTATTTTATTAATTTAGTAGTAAGTTTTAATTGGGACTACTTTAATAGTAATTACTATGGATTTAGTACTCTTTTTAAAGGTCTTAGTAGTAAAGTTGAGGCTAGTATTAGTAATAATTCAATTTAGAGAGCCTTAGTATATATAAATCTAGTAGAGGTAGAGAGTCTTTTATATTATCTTAGTTAAAATATTAGGGAGAAAATAAGTAGTATTAAAGCTAGTTACTAAATTAATAATATATAGGGTTACTTTACTATTAAGATATATTATATTATAGGTAATCTTGTGATTAAAGAAGTAATTATTCTTTAGTATAAATTTGAATTACTAAGGGCTTCCCATATTTAGTTAGTAGTATTAGTAGATCTTTATTAATTATTTAATTACTATAGTTTAAATAGAATAACCTACTTATTAAAGGAGAGTAGTTAACTTAGTAATAGAGGGATAGCTAAAATAGTAATATAATTAATAAAGCTTAATATTTATTAAATAGCTATTTTAGGTAAAAGTTTACTTATTATTAAGTAAAAACTAGGTATAGTCCTATTTATATATAATTAGGGTAATAATTTTACCTTAAAGTAGGTAGTTTTAGAGATTATTAAAATAAATCCCTAATTTATTTATATTTTTTAAATAAAGTAAAAATAGAGTATTAGAGGGAATTATATAAAAAACTATATTATTAAAAATAGTAGAAACTATAATAGTACTAAAGGAGTCTTTAAAAGGTCTATCTTTAAATTAAACTCTTACTTAACTAGTATTTAATTTATTAATTATAATAGAGGGGTATAATTACTAGAGAGTAGTAACTTAATATTATCCTATTATAGAGACTCTAGTGGCTCCTAAATCTAATATAATTCCCTAAAAGACTTTTTTAGAGTATTATTTATTAAGGGTAAATAATTAAGTAGAATAAGGGTCTCTAGGTAAAATAAGCTAAGTAGGCTAAAGTAGGGGGTTTTTAGTTTTTATAGTTAAATTAATCTTTATAACTATATAGAAGGTTACTTAATTTAGTAGTATTATTATTAACTTACTACTATTAACTATAAATATAGAGTCTATAAAATAAGTAGTAAAATTACCTAGGGGAGGGAATATAAATTTAGGTTAATTCTAGTAATAGTATTATAAGTATTATTAGACCTTATTATTAAAATTGGATTTATTATTATAATTATTTATACTATTAATATTATTATTGCCCTTATAATAAGTAAGGAAAGTACTAAATTTATTTTTTATAGTATTCTAAGAGTACTTAGACTTAAACTTACTAAATCCTAATATTTTCTTAATTTTAGGGTACTTTTATATTTAGTACCCTAGTTTATTATAAGTTTAGTACTTTCTTATATTATTATAAGAATTACTCCTATTCCTATATATTGGGTAGTGTTAGTTTAGCTAATCTCTATAGGAATAAGGCTAAAATCTATAGTTACTACTTCCCCTAAAGTTCTAGTTATTATTACTCTAAAAATATCTATTTATATATATCTAGTTATACTCTTCCTAGGTATTATAATTAGTAATGAATTAGGATAACTTATTATTTATTTATGAGACTATACTAATAGTGGATTAAAGGGAGTTAAAGAGGCCTTAAATTATAAAGAGGGAATTATAAAGAGTAAACTTATATTCTTATATTCCTTAGTAGGCTTTAATAACCTTATTTCTTAATAGTAGTTTACTATTAAACTTAGGGCTAAGTATAGGTTTTAAAGTAATAAGAGTTTTAAATAGTATTTTAAGAACCTTAAATTTAGGCTTTTTAGGGTATTAATAGAGGAGGTTAGTAAAAGTAGTATTTTACTATATTATTTTATTAGTTAATTAAAACTTCTTTATTTTAAAATAACCCTTTATATTATTAAATATTTAATTAAAAGTTAATAAAACTACTACTTTTATAATATTATAATAATATAAATCTTAGGTATTATTTTTTAATATAAGGGAGAAGGCTTTAGTATATTAATTAGGGGTAATATTAACTTTAGTATAATAATCCTTAAAAATAATAAGTTTTATATTTATAATATTTAATTTACTATTACTATACTTTATACTCTTATTAGTATAAAACTTAGTAAGAATACTAAGTTAATAAGAAATAAGGGGGTCTAAAATAAACTATAAATAATAGAGTATAGAATAGTATTTAATTAGAGGGGTAATTTAGGGTTTAAATATTATAAATAGGTTTTAAACCCTATTTTGGCTTGTAGGGATATTTTGAGGGATAGTAGTAGTTAGAGGTAGAATTTAAGGAATATAAATAGAAGAGACTAGGGTTAATAAGGGTCTTACTATTCTTATGGGGAGGGATTAGAGTGGAAGGGTAGAGTAAGTAATAATATTAGGAATAATTATCTCTTCCTAATTAATAGGCTCTATTAGTTCTTAGTAGAATTTAGTATTTTTATTCTTATAGGTTATTAACTTAGAATAGGTATTTTTAATAGTTTTAAAGTTCTTCTAGGTTTATAAGTAATAGTAGGGCTTAGTAATAGTCTTAGTAAGGTTTTCCTTAATAAAACCTCTATTATAGTTAATAAAGATACCTTTATATAAGAGGAACTTTTAAAGAGCTTTAATTATAAGGCTATTTATATACTTAAAAGTATTTATATAGTCCTTAAAGATATTCTTAAAGTTGGACTATAATTACTTACTTTATAGGTTTTATTTAATAAATATATTAATATAATAGGTAGTAAAACTTATAATCTTAGTAGGGTCTATTTCCTTATTACTAAAGGTATATAGTTAATTATATATTAAGTAATTAATAAGGCCTTTAAATTTATTAGGGATAGGGATTAAGGACTTTTAATATACTAGGCTAATAGGGGTATTAGGGGTAATTAATATAATACTTAGAAGAATAATAAAAGGAGATAAATTATAAATAGACTAATATTAATATTATAAATATAGGTACCTTCCCTAGGCTATAGTTATTAGGGGTTAATTTATTTAATAAATGGATTATAAATACTAAACTTAAATATATTTATTTACTTTAGCTATTACTTCTCTTCCTAAAAAGGGGAACTTGGTTTTCCTAAAGAGGAAACTTAGTCTTTAACTCTAAAGAGGGGCTTCCTAAATAGGGAATTTTATAAGGAGGGGGTATTAGAGAAGAGTAGGAGGTTTTTATAATACTTATCTTTCCTTAGAAGGGCTTCCTAAAGAGGGAAAACTTAGTACTTCTAGCTTAAAAAGGGGCTTCTTAAAAAGGGAATTTAACTTAACTAACTAGTCCCTAAAAGGGGTTAAAGAGTTCTTCCTAAAGAGGGGATTATTATAATTATTAATTAAGTTAAGGAAGAATAATAATAAAAAATAAATAAAGAGGTAAATTAATAAATAACTATTTAACTTAAGAGTTAATACTTATTATATACTCTAGTTAAATACTAATAAAAAGGAATAATAATAAATAAACTAATAGAGTAGTCTAAGTAGTTTAAAGAACTTAATATATACTATTTTAACTTAGAAAAGTTAAGTACTACTAATATAATTAATTAATAATCCTATTAAATCTCTACTTATTAATAGAAGGCTATTTCCCTAAAGGTACTAGTTTTTATTATAATAATAAATTAATTAATAAATTTATTAAATAGTAATAAAGTTATAAAAGGGAGAGATTTAGGCTAGAGATAGTAAGAGGGAGAGATATAGGGTAGAGATTATAAGAGGGAGAAATTTAAAGTAGAGGTTATTATAAAAAGAAGAGAATTTTAGAAGTATAAGAGGGAGAGGGATTTAATACTAAATAATATAAAATAGTAATAAATTAGGTAATTTAGTATAATTAATTAAATTAATAAAAAAAAGGCTAAATAAGTTAAATTTATAAAAAAGAGGTTAAATAAGCTAAATATAATTATTACCCCTCTTAAGTATTTTAGAGAACTAGGAGAAAGTATACTACTATAGAATTATTACTTTATTACTACTATTTATAATATATTTAATATATTATATAAATAATATAAAAGAGTAAGTTATTATTAATAATAGGTAGTTTTAATATATATTTAGTATATTCTCTTATAAAATCTCTTTATAAAAGAGAAGGGAGTTACTTATTTTTAAGGCTAAATAAACTAGATCTTAGTAAGTATAATAGAATAAATTACTCTATAGTAAAGTGGATTAGTTAATTTATACTATTTTATATAACTTACTCTATAGTAGTCTAAAGAGGAAGGGATTAAATTAGTAGTTTATTATTATTTAAATAAGTTAATTATTATTTAGAGGTATCCCTTACTACTAGTTATTTTAGAAGGGATAAATTATAAATAAAGGGTAAGGGAAGTAGAGAAATAAAGAGAGAAGTATGGAATTTAGTGGGATTAATAAGGGAGAATAAGAATTATTAAGAATTATTAAAGGAGAATAATAGTCCTATTAAATTAAAAGTAGAAGAATAATTTTTAAAATTATTATAGAATAATTAAAGAGGAGATATAAATTATATACTTATAATTATTTAAAGGGTTAAGAGTATATAATATAATAGGAACCTTATTAGTACTAAGGAGGATTAAAAACTTTATCTAAATAGGGCTAATAAGATTATTATAGAATAAACTAAGGTATTAACTATGGATTAGGGAATTTAAAATTTTACCTAGTTAAATATAATTTAATACTTTAGAGAGTGGGATATAGAAGGGGAGACTAAATTATTACCTTTTAAATTTATTATCTCTATTAATATAGTACTTAATTATAAAAGGAGACTTAGAATTACTCTAGGATAAATATTATTTCTTTAATTTAGGAAGTAGTAAACCTTACTAATTTATAATTTATTATATTATAGTATAATAGTAAAGTTAATTATTAATTAGTATAGGATTTACTATACTAGTTAGTTTTAATACTTTAGTAGTAGAGATAATAGGTTTATTATTATATAAAGTAAAAGTAAATTAATTAAGGTAAGTTATTTAGAGAGGGAGGCCTTGAAGGAAGGAATAATATCTGGTTGAGGAGGGTCACGTGCAGTCATGTGTGAATCACGTGACTGCCTGCGTGACCGCCGGAGTATCCGCTCCGAAGCCTCGGATCCGAATGGGATCCGGCAATATAAGTGAATATCCCAACACCCTTTTTAGTATAATAATAATAAGTTCTAAGTTTAGGGTTTATACTCTTATAAATATAGTCTTAAATAATATAAATTCCCTTTATTATACTATTCTATATAGTAGCCTAAAAAGTATATTTAAACCTCCTTTCCTTATAAAGCTCTTAATTTATAATTAATATATTTATTATAAATTATATATAAGGCTAAGTATTTTCTCTACTAAGTATAGACCTAGTTTTATCTCCTAAGGGAGTTACTAAGGCTAATAAGGTACCCTATATATATACTTAAGAGTAATTAAATAACTTTAGAAGCTCTAGCTTCCTTATAAGCTTAATATATTAAGGGTTTAAGATTATAGAGCTTATACTACTACTAGGATTAATTACTTCCTAGACTCTATAATTATATATAAGTAACTTAATACTCTTAATCCAGAGTACCTAGTTCTTTAAGCTATTTAGGGGAGTTTTATTAATAACTTAGGAAATTAATATTATTATTATAAATAATAGAAGTATTATAATATTATAGAATATATAATAGAAATTTTAAATAATTAATACTTATAATACTTATTAAATTATTAATTATTAAAATTAGTAATCTCTATATTATATTATTATTCCTAAGGAATTATATAAATTTTATATAGAGATATGAGACTTATAAGTCTTATAACTATGAGTTGCGGACTAACTATTCTACAAACAAGTGCCCCCTAAATTTAATAGTATAACCTATAAAATATTTAGAAATAATTTAAATAATTTTTAACTTATATTCTAAGTATAATTTAAATAAACTAGAAATATATATAAAATATATTTTAAATATAATTAATAAATTAATTTACTTTATAATTATAATTATAATTTAATTTTAATTCTTATATATAATTCTATTTAATATTACTAAACTTTATTTAACTTTAATTTATATTTATAAAATTTTTATTATTTTTAATTATATTTTAAATATAGCCTTAATATACTCTAGAATATTTAAAATATATTTTAAATATACTTCCAAAATTGTATAAAAATAGTCTATGCGGCTAAAAGCAGAGGGGGTAAGATAAGATTTTGCGGAGAGGTAAGCTGAGGTACAGGCCGGAGATAGCGTCAGCGTTGTAGCGGTCCACCGACCCATGCTGGCTTCGGCGCCTCGGCCCTCCTCCACTGCTACCTGGTGTAATGTAACCTCGCCTGCGATGATCCCTGCAACAGCGGGCAGGGCATTCGGGCGCTCGCTGAGGCGTAGGATGCCACCATCAACCGCCGGTTAAAGCCTTAGACCTTCATGGATATGACCTCTTTGTCCACCAGAAAGGTATCTAAAATAGTAAATATAAATATATAGGGAAGAGTGTAGCATTTATTCGTATTTTAGTTAGAAATGCTGGTGGCAGGGTCCCTATGGGCACTCGGTACAAGTACCTCGGCTGGGGCGTAGGGTGCACCAACGATGCATGCACCTCGCGTCCAGGCAGGTCAATCGACACGACGCTAAGAGGTCTGCTCCGGCCTGAAGCTTGCGGGAAAGTGTCCTTCTTAGCGGCTGTTCATGCCATGGATTCTACATCTCGTTGGCCGTGGAGTCCCACAGCGCCTGCATCCGGAAGTCTGCAGCACACCTCGTCTCCAACGATAGACCTTGATTTGTAGGCGATAGCTCATCAGCAGATTTCACTTGTTTGATATGGGACCCGATCGATAGCGATAGAGCCTTGTCTTGGATTGGCCGTGGTCTTAGACCTCGTATTACCTCTGCGATAGCACATTCTTTCAGCTGGGGCTCAATGCTCGGCCGCAGAACAAGAACACCAGAAATGCAGCACGCGGCACGCAGCACGATAAGCCGGCAATCGTTGTGCTCCGTCTCATAATCGAGTGGCTGGCGGACGATTCAACTGTACTCCGTACTTCTTTCGAAGTTGAGAATGGCTTGGCGACTGCCGAGACATCTCGAGCTCGCAAGTCACGGGGCATAGCCTCATGAATTTAGCTTTTGCCATGTCTCGAACCAAGTTGAAGGGAGAGACATTCAAGCCAAATTCTTTCCTTCTGATCCCCGGCTCCAGCTCCAGGTTCACAGCTTCATCTGCAGCCCCAAGCGCCCCGCCCCCCCAAAGGAGGACTCCCATCTGTTTCAAACCAAGTTGCCTGGCTGACGGAAATCTTCACTTCAGTATGTGGCTGGCATCGTGGCATGTCCGCGTGTGTCCCCATCGCGCAAGGCGATAGATGAGTATCTACTTCGTGGTAATACTTGCTTCTTCTAGGCTTGTCACTTTCCCATGCATGGCGACATGGCATGACATGGGTGTCTCTCACGCCCCTGTGTGGTAGGTCGGCCAGGCTCCTTGTTCTATCTCGAGCGATACCAAGGAAAGCGAACTGTGCCTGGCTGACGGCAAGGGAGGGTGGCGTCTTGTGGTGATTCGGCACATGGACGATCGCCATTGCCAACAACAAGAAGCAGATCTTGAGGTGTTTAGCTGTGTGTCTGTCCTTCCTTCCATTCAGGCCGGATGCCTTTCTCTGGATGCATTGTTCCCGAGCATCCTGGAGCGTTGAGCCTCCTATGCCGAGAAGCAGGAGCTGAGCATCCCAAAAGACGTCACATTCCGTGCTGACTGTTTGATGCAGTGTCTATTGGCCAATGTATCATGATCTTACGGGGTGGAAAGACAGCAATTTCAAAGTCGCCCTGGAATCATCTACATCGATGCCGAGGGAGCTCTTGCGGACCAAAATGGCTGGAACCCATCACTGAAGCAGCAGTTCTTTGCGGTACCTACCACCGTAATTACCCCAGCCCGATGCAGAAGATCCTTTCCAGGGACCCAGCTGCTACTGCTGCAGGGTGGTGCAGGGGGGGGGGGGGGGGCCGGTGGAGCCGCCGTTGGTGACCGTCACCGTGAACTCTTTAAGGGACAGTTCCTTCTCTCGCGAACTTATCTCTGATCCCAACTTCCTTCTGCAGGCGAAGAGCGCTTGTCAATTCGTTCCCGATTGTCGATTGGATCGCTGTCGCTTCCTATTCGGGTGCTGTTCTTGCTGTTGTATTGCTATCATCGTCATTGTCGTCGTCGTCGCCGCTTCTTTCGTGTTATATTGGTAATTGTCAGACGAGGACATGCTCTTCCCTTCCATCTAAGGTGATCGGATCGCTTACGCTGAAGGAAAGAACATCGCGACGCAGTTGCAACGTGCTATCTGGCAGCAAGATAAAGACATAGTTTGCCTCTCGGGCCCCCCAATCCCACATCAACTCAAGCATCTACACCATTACTCTCACATACGAATCACGAACAGCATTTCAGTTCTGCGGGCTTTGCCATATCAAGTGTCTCAGCTCTCGAACACGCATTGAGTTCTCCATCCCAACATGATTGCTTCACTCTTACCCATTGGGCTTTTCGCCCTCATCGGCGTCGCCGCCCAAAAGGACGCAACCCTCGGAACCGTTCTCCAGTCTAAAAAGGACCTCTCCACGTACTACAACTTGATCAAGGTGCGAAGATACCATTCGTTATCCGCAGTCACTTGCTAAAGCTACACAGAAATACCCGGAAGTACTCTTCAAGCTTCCGAACTATGCAGGCGTCACCATCGTTGCGCCCTCAAACGAGGCCTTCAAGAATATTCCCGGCACGCCGCTCAATGGTATTTGGAATGACTCGGATGCCTCCATTGCCGTTCCGATTCTCGAGTATCATATTCTCCAGGGCACTGTCCCCACAGGAGCCCTCACATCAGGCCCGACGGTGTTGCGTTCTTCGCTTCTCCAGAACAGGGCTTGGACCAACGTCACTGGTGGTCAGAATGTGCTCGTCAACAAGCAACCCGGTGATGTTATTGTCTTCACCTCCTCGAAGGGTATGCGGACCACGCAAGTCGAGGGCGACATCAAGTTCGCAGGCGGCCTGATCCAGATCGTAGATAATCTGCTGATTCCTCCGGCACGACTGGAGAACACCACAGAGTCTTTCAAATTGCCTGCCTTCCTCGGCGCCTTGTACGCCGCCAAGCTCTTGCCGGCCGTGTCCGATGAGCAGAACGTCACCGTATTTGCGCCCAACAATCAAGCTTTCCAGCGTATTGCTGGCTCTCTCAATGACATGGATGCCGATGCCGTCAAGAAGATTCTCAGCTATCACATCGTTCCTGGCAAGGTCCTGGCCTCGTCGGACTTGAAAAACGGCACCAATCTCGCCACGCATTCTTCTCAGAGCCTGCGCGCTGTTCGATCTGGCAACAATATGTTCCTCAACTCGGCCCAGATTGTCCAGCCGGATGTTCTGATCGCCAATGGCATCATGCACATCATCGATAACGTCCTGAACCCAGACGTGCCATCGAACCCGAGTCCCGATGCCGCCAGCCAGCCTCCGGCCTTCCCCCTCAGCTCTGATTCTGCACTCCCTTTCACGACGGCTATTCCGTGTACCGTCAGCTGCCCAGTAACCACGACAGAAGCCACATCTACCGGTACTGCCACCCAATCGGCCTCAGCGACGAGCATGAGAGTTTCCAGCAGCACAGGCCTTGCTGCTCCTCGGTGCACTGGCATGACTGCTGGTGTTGCCGCAGGCCTGCTGGCTGGCGTGGCTGCACTGGTTTAAAAGTTTGCTTGCGGCATGAATTGGCGTTTGACTTTGGTGGAATTGGACGATACCACAGCATGAGATAGACTAGTTCTTGAATGATATCAAACGAGGGCAACGTCCTCGTTGGCTTCGCTTTCTATGTCATTTGCCTTCCTATGCATTGATTCAAGGTTGTTTTCTCTGTGTCTTCTGCTGTATTGACGATTGTGGTTGCAAGACATGGAAGTTTCTGGTCTAACGTTCACATACTTCGTACGGTCGAAGCTGAAGCTGAATTATCAAGGTCTTCAGTTTGTGTTTCCAAGTGAGGATCCCTAATAACGCGGCTAAATGAAAGTTCTAGACACTTGAGAAGCTGAGTAGACTGGTAGACTCTGGTGTGAATTATGTTATCTGGTGCAATAAAGCAGATGGTTTAACCCTCAGACTTGAAGCTGAATGTAGGGCGAGTGAAGTAAAGATATTAGCCAACGGCGGTTTTTGTCTATTGCAGTTGAAGTTGAAAATATGTCCATCTTGGAGCGGCTGCTGTAAGAACATGCGGCAAGAGGTTTCTAGGAAGAAGCCACTTCATCTAAGCCAATCCCGAGCTTTTCCTCCCAAGGTCGTCCGCCAGACACGGACGTTGTGTCACGAGTGTTAGTCCGGAGCTTTGAGGACTCCAGCAGATCTCATGTGACGGAGGTGAAAGATGATGGGCTAGGAAATATCTCGCTTGTCCGCCTCGATTCGATGAAAAGTATCTGGCTTGAACGTTGACAGCCTTGAGCATTGTTCACCTCGACTGGTCATCCATCTCCTTCCCCTCTACTGTCATCACTTTAGCTCACGCAAACATTTCGAGATACAGAAATGCCGGATCTCTATCCGAAAGGCAAAATCAAGAACAGGTTCCAATACGAAAGACACCATGCGCCTGGTCTCACAAATCTGACGCCTTCACACTTCTTGTGGATGTCTCTAGGCCCTATACGCCATGTCCATATTGTTGCCTCTGTTTTCCAAGAGCCATGAAAATGTGTGTTGAGCTCGTATCCATGAGTGTATCTATGCCTTCGTCAACCAGAATGCCTCGTGAAACGCTTCAAGCTTGATGGAAACTCTTACTAAAACTAAAACCACCCATTGCACACCACTATACCCACAACCAACCCTTCGAAAACACCCAAATACGGGAGAGCTTGTATTCCCGCAGGAGGCCCCGAAGGGCCCGGAACGCGCGAGCCCCCGCCCTCGCACGCCGCGAAAGCACCGCTTGACTTCCCGCGCCTCAGACCTGCATACCACCACCCCACCGTACCCAACCTCGCTCTCTCGGCTTTTTTAGGGCGACTAACATCGGTCAGTCGACCGCAACATTCATTTAAAAATAAAAAGTAAATGAATCAGAACAACCTGAATGAGTGGAACGTGGCAAATGCAGACCAGGGCCCGTCTGTGTTGTGCTATCTTCTCACATACCCTCCCTGTCTTGTCGCTGCACTGGCTTTGAGAATGCAATGCGGTGCAGAGTGACCTTGCTTAACCCCCCAATCTCTACATGCCCGCAGATATCCCGGAAGATAGCAGTTTTTCTATCAGAAATACCTTGGCAGAAGTGCATAACACGCGCGCACGCACGTACGCACGGCAAGGACAACAAGATAAACATGCAGCGTCGTTGCCTATCTTTCGGTGCCAACGCTTGTATATCACTCGACTCCGACTGAAACACACAGATGCAGCTTGCAAGCAAGTCAATGACTGGACAAGGAGTGCCACCGCGTGACCGTTGCGAAAAAAAAAAAAAAAAAAAGCCGCTCGGCGCGGGATGTCTATAGTGGTCTGCATATTGACGTGGTTTGGCAGAGGGAGAGGCGTATCTGGGTCTTGGAATTAATATGCAGTGGTGGGGAAAAGAACCTGCATCGAGGGAGCGGGGTCGATGCGGCTTCACGACGACCGACTGGATGGCCTCTCGTCGCGCTATCGTGTACGACGCGAGTTTCGGGGCATGACGGGCGAGACAGGGACGATGCAACGTTGAAGAGAAAGCTTGGAGCTTCTTGGTTTATCGATGTGGCATTGGAAGACGGCTCCTGATGCTGGGTCGCCTCTGCTGGCTGACTGTCTTACAGGGGTACGCCCGGCGGTGAGGTGGTTGTTGATGTCGTTGGCCAGCACATGCTTTGGTTCATAATGCTAAAGTCGCATATTTGGGAAGCTGATCGCAGCGTTGCCGGCGTCGGTCGCACTGCTGCTGCCGTCCTGAACCTCGGCTACCGGATCTGAGTTCGCGGGACGGTCTATCCAGGGTCACGTAGGAGGGCCGAGAGAATCCAATCTGTTCTGCTTCCCTGCGGCCTCTGTTATCTTGTCCATCAGTGACGGAAGCGTGACTGAGCGGTGGCCTGAATAGGAAAGTCGGATTATTTTCTGATTCAACATCGTGCTCGTTCATGCTCGCTCGCCACGATGCAGCCGGTCGGTCAGCCACCGCTCGAGAACGATTCTTCCTGTAGAGCTAATGCACGCAACATGCATCGCCGGCAAACTTTGAACCAGTAATAGCAGAGGCCGTGGGCAGGATTTGGTGAAAAATGGGCGCCCATCGTCTCAACCGATGTTGCGCGGCAGCTATGCATCTGCATCTGCGCATGCCTCGCTGCATACGAAAGCATGTGGATGGTTGGACGTGCCCATCCATCATGACTTACCGTCGACAGTCAAATGCCCATGAGGCGCCGAGACCGAGACAGTGCCATGAACGAGGCACAGCTCACCCGTCTTTGAGAGGACTCCCGAGTTCGTCAAGACAGACAAAGAAGGTGAGAGACTCCGGCTGGGTTAACCATGCGACTCAGTGGAGGGGCGTCTGTTACTTGGTTTCGGGAACAAATTGAGAGGCGTCCGGCGCCCTGAACGGGACGGTCCCCGAGGGCCGTCGATTGCTTTGACTGGGGTCCCCATAATCACGGATCGTCGTACGGCAAGGCCGGCAGAGGTGCCTTTTCGACGGCGAACAACTGCTTGGTCTGCTGTTCGCCACGTCAGTTGGGGGAGGGGTGTTCTGGACGAGCCAAGCAGGCAACCTTTGCCGATCTCCTGGTCAAGCTTCGAAGCGGGTCGTCCGAGCTGTTGGTGCAAGAGCTCGGTTTAGGTTCAAGATGAAGATGATGAAAAGCGACGAGACTCTTGGGTGGCAGTCTCTCTAGCAGCGGACTGAAGGTTTCACCGCGCGGCTTGGTGTTGTTGATCCCTGCTGTAAGTTCAAGGCCGTCGGAAACCATATGATGCTGCTGCTGCTGCTGCTGCTCCGCCTCTGCAGCTGTGAGCTTGACGTCGAGGAATCCCATCCGATGTTCTGTCAACGTCTAACTGCAGGGTACATCTCTGCTCTCGCATGCAGGCAAGCGGTTGACTGCTTTGGCCTCGACATCAGGGCTTCAGCTGTCCCTATCTCGTATCGCGCGTCCAAGACGCCACGCACGGCGAACGATGGTATATTTTTTTCTCGGGATATCGCCTGCCAAGGTCGCAGGCGCGCGCGCGCGCGGATGGGCCTCTTGGTCAGGCCGGATCTGGATGGAGCTGAAGCTTTGACGTTCTCATGGGCGGGCGGTCTTGACGTGACGGTGGAAATTGCAGGCCAAGACGGGGCTCTGGGACAGACCGGCGGGTGCTGATGAGGTTTAGTCCTAAAGAGGAAGTATATATACGTAGTATCCCTTATCACGTCTCTCTTGCGACCGAGCCAGGGGCCCTGGTTGTCGAGCAAGGGTCTTGATGCAGGTACAAGGGAATCATTGTCGACGCATGCACGCCACTGAGCTAGCAGACGCACCAATGCAAGGCGTGTCCGGGCAGGATCTCTTGCTGCTTTTCTGGGTTGCGGATGGTCAATAAGACGGATGTTCCGTTCCTCTGTACCACTGAGGGTTTTTGGGATTGGCCCATGATTTGGATCCCGTCAGTGAATCGAATACGGGAAGCGGGACGAGAGGACAGGCAGACTATCACCAGGGCTGAGTGCCGGTCTGATACAATGTGAAGTTTTTGGCCGGCCGTACCTGGTTGGGTGTGATTGCGGGGGGATGCACGCGGGGCCCAGAGTCAGCCGCACGGAGAGGGCCGAACTGGAGAGAAAGAGACGCTTCTTAACGTGCTCCACCGTGGAGGTCTTCAAGCAAGGCGATGTTCGGGAACATGGGGGAATCACAGACGATGCGGCTAGGGCGGACAAAACGAGTCCGCTTCAGGTTTTGGACTTGGGCGAGAGATGAAGGAAAAGCCGGACTTGACTCTGGATGCTAATCAAAGGAGGGACTGGTTCGAGGCCAGTCGAGCTAGGAGACGCCGAGTCCAAAGCCAGTGAGATTTCTCACGGCCTGTGCTGCTGAATGTGAGGTAATAGTGCCTACCTAGCTTAGTAATAGTCCATTACCTTGGGTACCTTGGGTGAGTGAGATGAGAGATGAGTGAGGCAGGTTGTGTGAAGTGAAGAGTGACTGAGAAGGGGTGAAGTTCGTCTGTGAGGGACAAGGAGACGGGGAAATGGGAGGGAAGAGACACTGCTAGTAACTTACCCCTAGGTACTATAGGTAGGTACCTTAGGTACAGTCATTTTTTTCAGCGTCCTTGGCCCCGCTGTACATGAGCGCCACGACGCCTATGGACATGGACTTGCAACGCGCGCTGCTGTTGCCGCAACCAGCATCTCTCTACCTCCCCCCGCCGTCTCTCTCAGGCGACTTCTCTTCTCGCCATGGCGCCGCCGTAAGAGCCAAGAGCCGCCTCACACTCTGCCCGCACCTTCTGTACCTTACTTACTTTTACTGTAAGGTGTAAGTCGTGAAGGAAAGGTACCTGGCCGAAGTACCTGTCCCGCTCTTGATCTTAGCCTCTTCCCTTTCCGACACGGTCGACCTCGCCCCTCTCTTTCATCCTCCTCTGCTGAGCTCTTCTTTTCTCTCCTTAGCCCTCGTCCATCACGACTAATACTTATCCTTCTCTCCTGTCGCTCTCTTCCAGCTTATTAAGGGAATCGATACGCAGAAGACGAAGATCCAGCCGTGATAGAGAAGTCATTCCTTCATCGCCATCGCCATCGACACTACACTCGCTTCACCTCTGCTCTTTGTCCCCGAGCTTGATTGCCTCGAGGGACCGCAGCTCGCCCGAGTCTGCTGAAGAATATCTGCAAGCCAACCCAGATTAATCAGTCCCCTTTATCAACATCCATAATGGAGCATGATCAGTACAACCAGCCCTACTCCTCCAGGCAACTCGCTGGACAGTCTTCGCAGGCCGCCGCCGCCGCCGGCACCCCAATGCGTCCAGGCACTCCCGAGACGGGCAACAGCCGGAACCCTTTCAACGACGGTGCCGAGTCGCAAGCATCGCAACGCCCTGGAATAGGCACCAACCCCTTTGGCACTCCCGCCGTCTCTCGTCCTGCCTCGAGCTTCGGCTCATCGAGTGCGATTGGCACCCGCTTCGACGAGCGTTCCCAGCGCTACTTCCACTCTAGGCGCATTCGCAAGGAGGATGTTGAGAAGCCTTGGCTGGATAGGGCCGACCCGAAGGAAAAATGGGTCACCATCATCCCCGTTATCGGCATCTTTGTTGGTTTGGCCATCTCGGGTTTCCTCGTCTGGGACGGTATTCGCAGTGTCGTGAAGCACACGTACTGCCCGGTCATGATTGAGGATTTCAGCTCTGGAACCCTCGACAGCAACATCTGGACCAAGGAGGTGAATGTTGGTGGCTTCGGGTAAGTCACAGATGTTTCTTGGAATTTCCCAGTATCCAAAGCTCATTGTGATTCAGAAACGGAGAATTCCAGTGGGCAACTGCCGACGACGAGAACATCTACTTCAAAGACGGAAACCTGGTCATCCACCCCACTCTCACCGACAACCAGATGATCGAGAAGGACACCCTCATTGACCTGCTCAAGGACGGCACCTGCACCTCTGACAAGTTTTCCGACTGTGTTGCCGCCACCAACACCACCACTGGCAACTCCACCATTGTTCCTCCCGTCAAGTCTGGCCGTCTCAACACCAAGAAGGGCGCCACTATCAAGTACGGACGCGTCGAGGTCGTCGCCAAGCTCCCCAAGGGCGATTGGCTCTGGCCCGCCATCTGGATGATGCCCGTCACAGACACGTACGGCGCCTGGCCCGCCTCGGGAGAGATCGATATCATGGAGGGCCGCGGCAACAACTGGACCTATGAGCAGGGCGGCAATAACATCGTGTCTTCTGCCTTGCATTGGGGTCCCGACCAGGCCAACGATGCCTGGTGGAGGACGAACAACAAGCGCCAGGCCCTTCACACCACCTACGGAGACGGCTTCAACACCTTTGGTCTGGAGTGGTCTCAGAAGTATCTCTTCACTTACGTCAACAGCCGTCTTCTCCAGGTCATTTACACCAACTTCGACGAGCCCATGTGGAAGCGCGGAGACTTCCCCCAGGCCAACTCCAACGGCACCCGCCTCACGGACGTGTGGAGTCAGACCGGCCGTGCCAATACGCCCTTCGACCAGCAGTTCTACCTCATCCTCAACGTCGCCGTCGGTGGCACCAACGGCTGGTTCGAGGACGGCAAGTCCAACAAGCCTTGGGTCAACACCAGCCCCAACGCCAAGAAGGACTTCTGGACAGCCACTGACCAGTGGCTTCCGACCTGGACCCAGCCCGAGATGACCATCAACAAGGTCTCCATGTGGCAGCAGTGCGACGGCAACGAGGAGCTGTAGAAAACACAACTCCGTATTATGTTTCTTTTTTATTGCAGCCGGGGACATATAGACGGGTGACATCATGTTATTTTTCGGGCATAGATGACGGGACGTGCGGTACGATCTCAGAACGGACGGTAATGAAATTTCGGAATACCATTTGTCTGGGATGCTTTTCCCTTGGAGCTCGGCGGCGCGTCGTCGCCTGCATATGACGACGATGTCTGGGATTAAATTAATTGCGTCGTAGAGCTGTTGCTTGGGTATATGGAAACGTAACATTTACTACCATGATGAATTTGAAAAATCATTTTACGCGTTACACCAAGTCCAACGACCGCGTATGATTTCTTTTTGGTGTGCATATTGCTTCCCGGG
>JAXISO010000467.1:0-22017 GCA_036785465.1 Colletotrichum agaves | reverse complement strand
ATTTAAATAAGTAATTTACCCCTTTAGTCTTATTAGGGTACCTACTACTTTCTAATAGTATATTAATACTTACTTTTATTAATTCCTAAATAACTTTATTATAATTTATATAAATAATATTTTAATTTACTTTAGTAGGTTTTAGAGTAATTATAAGAATAAGGTTTACTAAGTACTTAGTTACCTCTTAGTTACTAAATTATAATTAGACTCTAAAAAGTATAAATTCTCTATTATTAAAGTTAAGTATATAGACTTTATAATAATTATAAGAAAGGGTATTTCCTATAATCCTAAGAAGTTAATTATAATTATTAACTAGCTCCCCCTAATAACTCTTAAGGGGGTTTAAAGTTTTCTTAGGTTTATTAATTATTATAAGGCTTTTATATTTTAATATAATGTAATTATAGAGTTATTAATAAGGTTAATAAAGAAGAATACTCCCTTTAAGTAAGTATTAGAGTAATAATAAGTATTCTAGGAATTAAAGTAATTCTTTATAATAGAATTAGTATTCTATTAATTTAATTTAAATACCCTAATAATAATAAAAATAAATTACTCTAGCTTTATACTAGGAAGTATATTAATTTAGGAAAATAAGTAAAGTACTAGGTATTTAATAGTCTTTTATTTATAATACTTCTTCCCTACTAAGTATAATTACTCTATTTATAATAAGGAACTTTTAATAATATTATTCTACTTAAGAGTATAAAGAATAAAACTAGGGAATATTAAGAGGTTTAAAGTACTTATAAATTATAAGAGTCTTAAGTACTTTATAAAGAAGTAATACTTTATAAAAAAGTAGAGTTAGTAAGCTAAGGAATTAACTAAGTATAACTTCTATTTTAAATACTAACTTAATACCTAAATAATAATTCCTAATACTCTTTTATATTAGGAGTAGAATACCCCTAAAAGCTAGAATAATACCTAATAATAGGGGTAAGTAATTTAAATTATCCCTAATAATACTTAACTTAATAGGCCCTAAGTAAACTATATAGGAGTTAATAGTACTTAAATCTTTAATAGTAGGTCTAACCTCTAGGAACTCTAGAATTATATTATAAGGGAGAATACTTAGTATTAATAAGTCTATATAACTATTTACTAGGGGGACTATAATCTCTTATTAAACCTTTATTTTAAAATATAAATTATAAAATATAAAATAAATACTCTAGGTAAGCTAGTATTTTAGGGGAGACTATAAGTTCCTAATAATAATAATATAGACTACTCCCTAAATAAATTTAAAATAAAACTAATATAGGAATTCTATAATTCTAGTATTATAGATTACTTAGGGAGGAATAGTACTCTAGAGATTATAAGTAGGAGGCTTTATTAATTAAAGTAATTCTAAATTATATAGTAATTTATAAGAAATTATAATATATATAAAGGGATTTATATTTAAAGGTAGACTAAGAGGGGTTTCTTAAAGCCCCTCCTAGTATTTAATTAATTATATTTTAACTTCTCTATAGACTTTATTATTAATCTTCCTCTAATAAAGGGGAGGAAGAGCTACTACTTATAGGTTATTATAAACTACCTAAGTAAGTCCCTAACTCTAGAGAAAATAAATATAATAAAGACTAAAGCTTATACTTAGTAATTCCTTACTTACTACTACTACTTCTATAGAATACTATAATTTATTATTAATAATAAATAATTAAATTAAATAAGTTATTTTTAAAAGGAGTTTTATATATTAATAAATATAATTTACTTACTAAGTACTAAGTACTACTTATAAATAAATAATAATATAAAGTAATATAATTAGGAGATTTAAATTATATTAAGAGCCTTTATTTACTAATTCTAGGATAATTAAGGGAACCTACTATTTATTATTTAATTAGTACTCTATAATTAGTAATATAACTTTATTAAAATAATACCTTTCTTTATAAAGTATAAATATTATATTAATTTAATTCTAGTAATAAAAGAAATTACTAGGGTATTCTCTAATAGGGAAATAATAGCCTAATAATTAATTAATTAAATTAAGTTAATTATAGAATTTATTTATATAGAGATAATATTTATATAATAAAAAGTTAAGAATTAAATTAATAAAAAATAATTATTAATAGAGAGGTACTAAGTAAATAATAAGGTATAATTAAATATAATTAATTATAAGTCCCTATAATTAAATAAAAAACTCTCCTAGTTATATTATAAATATAAGGTAATATAAGTAATATCCCCTCTTATTATAGAACTTAATATACTAGGCTTTATATACTTAAAATTCTATATAAATCTCCTCTAGAGAGCTACTAATAACCCCCTACCTAGGTAGGTTATAATAAATATATAATTATCTCCTATTATAAATAATAATAATAAAGCTAAATAGGAGATTAAGAATATTTTAGTAGTAAGGTCCTATTAAGTAAGTAGAGAGTAGTAGAGGGAGGCCCTTATAAAGTAAGTTAGGTATATAGACCCAATATAGGAGCTAGTGGCTGTGGTAGTGGAGATAGTAGCCCTGGAGTAATTTAAGGAGAGGTGTTAGATTTGGTGGGCAGTTTCTACTACCCTTCACTACCGCGTGAGATCCATATAAGGGGCTCGCATAGGCGCTACTAAATTGTGCGCACTCTCAATAAACAATACTATTAATAATAATATTATCTATAATTTAATAATTAATAGTCTAATTTGTATTACTAGTAGTTATTTATAACTACTTAAGTTTATTATACTTTTAAAACCTACTCTACTACTCTTTTTAGTATATTTTTTACTTTTAAAAAGTCCTCTAATTAAATATATTAATAGTAACTTATTAAAACCCATACTTATAATTTTAATATATAGGAGTTTATTAATACTCCCGCCCTCCTAATACCCATAAGGCCTAAAGCCCCTTCTCTATTACTACTATTAAAATACTTAAATCCCTTAGTAATTATAGAGACACTATAAAATCTCTCTACTAAGTACCTTAAAGTCTATATATAACTATATAGTAACTATATAATAAATCTTATAGAATATAACTATATTACTAATAGTATTAAGGAGGTTTATAACCTTATTACTTATACTCTCTTATATAATTACTTCACTATATATTACTCCCCTTTAAATACTCTTATAGAGTAATACTAACTACTTTTAACCTATCTAGCTCTATTAGAGAGTAACTAATACTAGTGGATTTATTTTACTTATTATAAGCTTTAGAATAATACTTTAAATAAGAGCCTATATAAGGTTATAGTAATTAATAAGTACTTTAATAAACTTAAGACTATATACCTTATAATAAAATAAGTTTCTAGAACTAGCTTATTTAAAATAAATAATTAATTTAGGGACTTTTATTACTTATTATTTAACTCCCCCCTTAATACTTAGTTAATTACTTATAGTATTTAGTATAATTCTTAAGAGTAATAAAAAGCTCTTAATCCATATAAAACTATTACTAAAGCCTATTAAATAATACTTATAATATATAACCTTAAACTAATACCCCTTAAATATATTTAAAACCCTAAACCCTATAAGCCTACTAAATATATAAAGACTCTTAAATAGAAGGGGATTATTAAAAGTACTTATAAGAACCCCCCATACTACCTAGCCTATAAATTATATTTCTATACCCTCTAAAATTATTATTATATTATTAGAGATCCTCTAAAATAGTAATTAAAGTAGAAGATTATAAATTAAATTATTTAATAATACGAGAGTAATAAGACCTTTAATTATAAGCTATATAAGGTTTAATAGGGGAGTTAAATAGCTACTCTACTATACCTATAAGGGATACTAAATAGTTACCTTAAGTACTAATAAGGAAGAGTTTAAAATTACCTCACTATAATTATAAAGAGCTTAAGGCCTTTAAGCCTTTAGGCCCACACAAGTATAGTTATTATTAGAGGCCTTAAAACTTATAAAAGATCCTATAAATAATATAACTCTTTCCTACCTATTAAGGAGGTTTTAATAAGAGTAATAGGGATTAAGTAATTAAATTCATTATTATATATATATATAGGATTACTACTATATTTAGAAATATATAATTCTCTTTATAAATTAGGCCTTGGGAGGGTCTAATCTAGGGGGGTGTATTAGATTTAGTGGGTGGTTTCTACTGCTCTTCACCGCTGCGCGAGATCCATAAAAGGGGCTCGCGCAGGCACTACCAAATTACGCGCACTCTCAATAAATAATACTATTAATAATAATATTATCCACAATTTAACAAGAAGTATAGGGACATTATATTAAATAATAGTAACCTAGTAGTTACCCCCCCTAGAATAGGAGGGGGGGGAGGGGGGTAATATTATAAGCTATACTTAAATAATATTAGCCCGGGCTTTACTTATACTTACTTACCTAGTTCCTACCTAGTACTCTTTTAGTGGGCCCTTACTAAGCCCCTTATATATAGACTTTTTATTTATTATAGGAAACTTCCCTTTTCCCTCCTTAGTTTTAAATAAATAGTATTTTATATACTCTTTAAATTAAATAAGCCTAGGCCTAGCTCTTTATACTAACTTATATAATATAATATAATAGGTAATATATTTAAAGAATTTTTTAAAACTAATTATATAAATAATTAACTAATTATAATTAATTATTTAATAAATATAAATTATTCTTTAAGTCTTATAAGGTTTATAGAATAAATTAATATTTCTATATTTTTATTTTTAGAATTAAATACTTAAGTATTATTATTTATTCTTTAAATTCCTAGGAAGGAAAAAAGAAAAAGAAAATAATAAACTTATTTATATAGTTTTCTAGAGAAATAAGTTAATTTTCCTAATAAATAAATATCTATATAATCAAAAACTAATATTTTAATAAAGAAACTAGGTTTTTAGTATTATATTTTTATAGGGATTTAGAAATTCTATACTCTTTTTTTTCTAACTAATAGAGACTACTTTAAATACTAAATCTAGTCTCTTAGGTTAGGTTCCTTATAGTTAGAGGCATGCTATCTAAAATAAGAATATATTTCTTAAACCATGGGTAATAAACCTGAATAGACCATGATCTTAGGTATGTTAAGAAAGCCGCGATCTTATGAATACCCACGGCGGAATTCGTGCTGCCGAAGCGCTCGTGAAGCCAGAGGACCTTTTCCAAGTAGTTAGAAACATTAATTCGAATGAACAAAAGGGCCTCAATCAGCTTACAGTTCTTTGAGACTTGGGTAAGCCACCACTGACACTTTCAGGCGAGCTGGCTAGGTATAGCCAGTCATGGCCCTGAATGACAACACCATGTAGGGCGCCCAACTCCTTCAGAGCCTCATGTACGCTTCGATCAACTGCGCACTGGCGTTCTTGTGCGGTCTCATCGGGGGTCTTAGATGGGAGGCGTCGGTTCGCAGCTGTCCTGAGAAGCCCCCTCAGCTGCCTCCACTGCGCAGCATGCCATACCCCGGTCTGCAGCAGAGCGTCGTCGAATCCTTGGCCGGTTCTCTTAGTCTCGACACTGACGGACAAAAGGAATGGAGCCAGGGCCACGCTCGAGCAGTGGTTAACGGAGTTGTATGGCAAGGATGAACGGAGCTCGGCAATAGCAGGTAGGACCTGGCTCGCATTCTCGTCGGCTGATGGGTCGATGTATAGGGAGAAGTCGATTCGTTTGTCGACGTTTGGGATGGCATGATAATCTTTGATGATGGAGGCTCTCGTGCTGAAGCGACAGTCGACGCGCGTTAGCAAATGCACCGTCGGACAAAGTCACTCGTGGAAGTCACTTACCATACACTGAAATCAACAGCCAGCGGGTATTCCGGTACGGGATCATGGCCTCGAAGGATGACATCAAGAAGGGGATTGTGGACTTCCGCGTTCCAGGCGTCCTCATCATGATCCATATCGAAGCAGCGCCAAGCGCGGAACCCTATGCGTCGTACATCCTGCGTGCGGAGGCAGCTGCCGGTCGTGGCGTCGTTGGTGAAGGCTTCGTCCCCGAGAGAGTTGGCGGCAAGCATTTCCCGTAGGTCCGCAGACCCAGCATCGTCAGGCGCAGGAGCGTTGCCGTTGAGGAGTCCACGTCCGCGATCAAGTCGCCGAATGAATTGCAAAGCTTCCGCGATAGGAGCTGGAGTAGTTGAACCCCCAGTTCCGCTGTCGCCCTTTCCCGACCCAAGCCCAAAGTTGACGCCGAAGCTGTCATTATAGAACTGTCGTTTGACGATGCCTCGGTCGCTCTGCGGCAGGGCGGAGACTTTCCGGCGCGTCGAGGCTTGACGAGCCAGTGAAGAAGTGTCGGATTGGGAAGTCTTGGATGGGGATGAGACCGCAGAAGATGGGGTTGAATTTGGGTTGATGGGAGAAAGGTCCAGGCTAAGCATTTCTGATCTTGCTGGCCTCGGTGTTTGATCCAGGTCAAACAGCACGGAATCCTCCTCTGCAGCGGTTACAGCTCCCTTGTTATTCTTCTTCTTCTTCCTCGGAGATCCTGCGGGTGTCGAGGGCATTGCCGCGTTCGTTTTGGCGCCCCTTTGACTAGCGTCGGTGTTGTCGGCGGAATCGTTCGGGGGGTATCGCTGCGTCGTACCGTCTTTCGTCTGGCTGAAATCGACTATGGTCTCGGCGTCGGGGGAGGGCAGATGGGGGCGTAGTGCTCGTTTTCGCTTCTGAAGACGTTTGGGGATGCCCTCTTGATGGGGATGTGCTGGGGAAGGAGAAGGGCTCTCGAGCTTGAGCGCTTGTTCGGCACGAATTGATTTAACGCTTTCGAGCCACGATAGAATCGCATCGACGGTGGACATCAGGGCGCAGCAATCGAGCTGGTTTTCGCTGCGTGAAGGCGGGCGTTGAGGTAGGTGGTGCTTGCTGCCTTTGGCGACTGTTGTTAATTGATTGACGTGATTGTGAAAGCAGGGAGGGGAGGGTAATGTGGTCGCTCCAGCAACAATACTCCTTACTGCACTGATCTCCGGGACGTAGTGTAATTAGTAAGTGAACCAATGGCGGCAGGTGCCTGGAGTCGATTACGTACACACACGCCTGTGCATCTGCGGTAGTGTTTGGCCGTCTCCATGAGGACAGTGAAAACCTACAACAAAATAAGGTCGCTCAAAGAGGAACCTTCTTAATTCGAAGGTGATGTGGAAGATAATTGTTAGGTTAAGCGGTGTGGGAAGAGGGCGTGTTTGATGCTTAAGTCCAATCACTCATCCCAAGGTATGGAGTTATACAGCCAGACTGCTCTCACAGCGTCGTTTGGTATCAACACCATGCATCATACAAAGTGTGATCCTCTTACGTTACGAAAACATCATCACACTTCTTCATGATAGACTGGCACAATTTCCGTCGTTTGAACGTTGGAAGACTCCGACTTTAGTACCCATTAAGAGAACGCAGCCCACGATGTGGTGGTCGTGGCGCCCGTCACCCTCAAAGCAGGTGAAAAGGGTTATATCACCACGTCATGC
This sequence comes from Colletotrichum agaves, assembly GCA_036785465.1. NCBI lineage: Eukaryota > Fungi > Ascomycota > Sordariomycetes > Glomerellales > Glomerellaceae > Colletotrichum > Colletotrichum agaves. The sequence goes on along the minus strand of JAXISO010000467.1, from coordinate 14,543 downwards.
GCATCGCACTGTAGGAGTGAGACTCAACTATATTTAAGGGAGTATAGTCCTATCTGACATGCTCTGAAGCTTTTTCCGACCGTAAAAGATGTTGCGGGAGGTGTGCATTGGGGTGCTGCACGAGCCGTGACTGAATCAAGCTCTTGCTGACAGACCCATCACAACAACATCGCATCAGCTCAGAGCCAACTTTATTGTATGCGCTGTGCTCTAATAATATGACGGGGAGTTTCTCTGATTTTTCCAGCAAGATGGCGCGTTGTGGGTCTGTTATGCTACTAGTAATTAAAATGCCTCCTCATCGCCGCAATAACAACAAAGACTGGATACATATGGATTTCCACACCCTCTCAAATCAACAATAACTCAGCAAGAACTTACCACTTTGGCAGGGTTTTGTCGCAAGGAGCCAATTCAACAGCGTCGGGTGCCGTGCATGAAGATGGACACGGCTCGGCTCTCGTGGCGCGTCTGGGCTGATGAAGGAAGGCGGGGGGCGGGCACGGGTACTGCACTTGCTCGCGTCCAGGCCGGTAAGCTGCGATTGCCCCCGCACCGGTAGTAAGCCAGGGAACAAAGCCGCCCGCGCGACTCAAACTTTTGGGTGTGACTTATTGTATGTGATGGGACGGGCCCCATAGGGGCTCATGCGGCAGCAGACGTAACTGCCCATCTGCAAAAGGTACGTAACAACAAGTCAGGCACTTGTTAGTCTGCTGCACTTAAGTAGGGATGTGTGTTCGTTGGTATACATAGGCACAGCCCAGGCCTATTACACACGGCATAGCCCATAATACCTAGAACCTAAATAAGGAATTAATTATTTATAAGCTTCTAAATAACTTTAAGTAAACTAGGAAGTATATTAAGCTTTATTATATACTCTATAGTTTATAGAATATTCCTCTCCTTTAATATTATAAAGGGCGGAGCCTGGGTTTATACAATATAGGAGTACCTTAATTAATAGAATCTAAGCTAAGGAGAAGGGAAATTCCCTATATAACTTCTCTAGTAATATATTTATAAGTATTATATAACTCACTTAGGGCTCGCGGCTTTTATGTGTATTTAAGTATAGCCCATAAATATAATAACTTAAGTATAGCCTAGCCCATAACAATATCCCACTACTTTATTCTACCTAGTTACTAATAAATAAATTTATCCCACTAACCCTCCTAACCTAGAGGAAATTTAATTTAACTTACTTAAGTAAATACCTACTCTACTAAATAATTTATTATTATAAATAAATTTTTAATTCTCTCTCCTCTATATAATTTATATTATTATTAATAAGTTTATATAAATCCTACCCCACTACTATACATAACTTACTAACTTATTACTATAGCCTATACTTTTTAATACTAGCTTAGTCTCTATAGAGGCTAAGTCTTCTACTCCTACTAGCTTATTAGCTACCTCTAATTAGTACTTTACACTTATATAATTCCTTAAGTTGAATAAGGCTAGGGTAATTCTCTCTAATAAGAGCACTTTAACTATAATTTTAATTATATTTAGTAATAATAAGGAGCCTATTACCTAGAGTTATATTAAGTAGCCCCCTCCCATTAATAATACTAATACTATATATACTTTTAGTCCTCTAAATTAAGTCTAAGTATTACTAACTTATTATAAACTCCTTATAAGTATACCCACTACCTCCTTATATCCCAGGCTACTAGTACCCCCCATAAAACCCCTTATAAGGCCTGCGCCCTTGCTAACCTCCGCAAGGCCAATATTAACTACTTCTTCCTAGTCTATAAGGACCCTATTAGTATAATTTATACTTACCTATTATAAATCCTACACTAACTCTATAAAATAAATAATAATAGCTTATACTACTTAAATTATATTACTACTTATAATAGTAGTAATTATATTACTATATATATCTCCTATAAATTTATTTTACTATAGTAGTTAACTTATTATTTAATTAGTACCCCCCCTTACTATTAATTACTAGGCCTAGGAGGCCTAGTAATTAGTGTGTATTAGCTCTTAGGTACTTATAAGTTTACTAACTATCTATGTTCTACTTACCTAACTAACTACCCTATAGACCCTAGTCTAGTACTAGGACTATTGCTGCCTCCTCGCCGCTATAAAGGCGCAGGTCTCTATTATAATCCATAATTTAACTATATTTAGCTTTATACTTATCCACTACTTTATTATTCTTAAGCTTTAAAAGTAATTCCTAAGTAAGTACTAAGTATTCTTTCTATTATATAAGAACTTCGTAAACCTACCTATGACCCTTCCTTTTCTATCTCACTACTATAATCTTATTAATCTACTACTTATTATTACTAAAGTCCTTATAAATTAATAGTAGTTATTTATTTATTTACTATTAACCTAGTAGGGAGTTCTCCCTAGCTCTTTATAGGAGTAATATATAAAAGTTAGAATAAATTCTCCCTAGTATATTAAGTATTATTATTATTAGTAAAATAATTATAATTATTTTATAGTTTTAGTAAAACTAATTAAGTTTCTTATAAGGTTTAGTTATTTTATAATTAACTATTAATAACTAGACTTTATCTCCCACCTTAAATTACTTAGTAGGACTTTATTAAGAGTTTATTAACTATTCTATTTCCTACTAGGATATTATAATTACTACTTAAGCTACCTCTATAGTGTGCGTGAGTTACTTAATAAATCTCTAAGTAGTATTCTCATAGTTACTAGTTTACTCTATACTCACTAGTATAACCATAATTAATTTTATATAGAAGCTATATTCTAAGAAGAAGGGGCTAATTCCTATAGTAAATATATTATAATTATTTAGTAATAATTAAATAGAGAGTAAATAGTTCTCCTAGTTATTCTATATAAAGTTTATTATAGTCCTAAGAATAACCTGGATCTCCTAATTAAACTACTTAGTTACTCTATTAATTTATAGGTGAAAGGTAGTACTTAAGAGCTACTTAATCCCTATTAGTTTATAAAACTTCCACTAAAAATAACTTATTTAATTACTCCCTCTATTACTAATAATTATATAAGGGATCCTATAAAACCTATAATAGTAGGTTATAAAGTACTCTATATAGGCCTCTATATTTATTATATTTATTACTTTAAGAGTAATTACTTTACCTAGGTAGTCCATAATTATTTATAAGTACTTTGTACTACTCACGGTAAATACTAGGAGGTTAGTAATAAAGTCTATTAAGAGATAAGAGTGAATTTACTTAGGAACCAGTAATAATTACAATAGGCCACATTTTACCTACCTCTAAATCATCCCTCCTCCACACCTATTATAATTATAAATAAATTACTATACTATATTTAATTACCCCAGCTAGAAATACTAGTAACTAAGAATACTTAGTATATTATTATAGCCTAGGTATCCTATTACTACTAAATTATGGGAAAGCTGGATTATTTATATTTAAAGAATATTCTTATTATTATCCATATTAGCCCTACGTAGTACCTAGATCTAATTATAGAATATTAATTAACTAGCTATATTAATATTATATTCTATAATTTATACTTTTATTATTATTCTAGGGGAGAATAACTAAGCTCCTATTATTATAAGGTAGTATATTAATTAGTACTTTTTATTTTATAATTAGGCTTTATTCTATAATTACTATAACTTAGAGTCCTTAAAAACCTAAATATAAAGTAGGGATAGTATTATATAATTTTTGTGTAATCTTTAAATTAGAAAAGTAGAGTCTAGGATAACTTATATTACTTACTCTTACTCCCACTTATTATCTTATTTAGTTAGTATATTTTATTTATAGTAAGAGAGTATATTTAGTATTACTACTAACCTCCTAGGGTAATATAAAAGCTTAAAGTTATACTTTAAGAGCTCCTCTACTTAGTAGCTTTAATATTCTATTAATTTAACTTTTTTTATAAAATATTCTAAGCCTTTATAGTTAATTATTACTATAAACTTCCTATAATTCTATAACTCTATATTCTATACTTATAAATATATTATAACTATAAATAACTCCTTATTATAAATTAAGTAATTATATTATATAAGTATAAGCTTCTATAAGTAAAAGGTAATTAGGTAGTAAATACTCTTATTATTCTCTTAAACTAGAGTATTACCTATAATAAACCTAGAGTAATTAGTCTCTATAAAGGTCTTTAAATCCAAATTAAACAAATATAGAATCAAAGCTATAGTAAATATTTTCTTAAGTAAATTAAATATAGCCTATTTATATTAACCCTATAAAAAGGTAATACTCTTACTTATTAGTATTATAAGTAGTATAATAATCTTATTATACTTATTAATAAAAATATAATAAAAGTTAGTAAATCCGAGAAAACTTCTTATAGTCTTAACTATAGTAGGTACTAGTTATTCTATTATTGTGTGGACTTTTTCTGGATTACACGTAATCCCGTGGCCTATATAGAGAATAAATTCTATATACTTAATAGTCTTTATTAAAAACTTATACTTAGAGGGGTTAAGGTTAAGCCTAGTTTCCTTTAATTACTTAAGAATTTAGAGAATTTTTACTTTATAATTAACTTTTAACCTACTTAAGTAAATTAATATATTATTTATATATATAATTATAAAGTTATTAAGAAATTTATAAAGTAATTTATTAATATATTACTAAAAATTTACTAGGGTGCCCATGAGTCTAAATAGGCACACTAGCTATTTAAATAGCCTATAATAAGTTTAAAAGGTAGTTTTCTCTTTATTATCTTCTATAATATATATTTTATAAAAGGTAGCTACTATATCTAGCTTTATAAATTACTTTATAAATCCTACTTATTAAATTATCTTAGTAATAAGTAATAGAGTATAATAATTCTACTTAGTAATTATATTAAGTATATAGTAGTTTATATAGAAATAAATCCCACTGCCTGGCTTTTTAATAAATAATACTAGTATACCTATTATAAAACTATTAGCTTAAATAAACTCCTTATTAAGAAGGTTATTTAAAGTCTTCTAAAGTATTAAAAGCTCCTCACATAATATTCTATATAAGGGTCCCTATAGTAGTAGAAACTCTTTACCCTAGCTATTCTACTTAAAATTAATCTTAAGATTAAGATTAGGCTAATAAGGGTATATAGAGTACACTTTTAAGGGTTTAAATAAATCTATATACTCCCACTTAATATAATTAGGTACTTACATAATTACTATAGTATTATTACTTAGCTTTAGGTTTATTTTTTATAGTACCTTATTAATATCCACTAAGTTAATTACTTAAATTATTAAAGCCACTACCTATAATAAAGTTACTTTATTTAAGTGTGAGATCTACTAATAAATAGCCCTAAATAAAGTAATATTAAGTATATAGGCTACTTAAATATTGTATACTAGGCTTATCTCCTCTTGTATTATAAGTAGTACTATTACTTCTTTTTTTCTATAGAATATTTACCTCTTATTTATATTATATATTACTTTATTATTCTTAAATTATAGTTTCCTTAAGAATAAATCTATATTTAGGCCTTATATTATATAAGTATAAATTCTCTAATTATAATTACTTATCTCTATATTAAATATAATTACTCTATTTAAGGTAATTTTCTATAAATTATTTATAAACTTATAAAGTTTCCACTCTATAATATTAATATATAGTAACTAAAACTAGTAAGTAAACTAGAAGTTAATAATAGTATAGAGATTATATTTAGTATTTATTAATATATTAATATATTAGCCTTTAATTATTTATATAGTTATTATTATAAAAGGTCTATTTATACTATATATTTATATAAAGGCCTTCTAACTTATTTAATCCTCCTTTATACTTATTACCTAATTTTATAATAGGTTTACTCTTTTCTTAAATTAGAGTCTAATTCCTCTTTATCCTCATTATTATTATTAGTAACCTTTAGCACTATAATTACCACGGTTACCGCGCGGACTCCCTTCTTATTTAAATAGTTCCTCTAAATATACCCAACCTCATAGTAGCTATAATATTTCTATTTTTCCTCGCGGGGTACTAGTAACCTAGTTATAAGCTTTATAGCTCACATAGAGCTAGTTATTTATATATTATTATTATAATCCCATTTTAGGGTAATAATAATAGGATAATTAGTAAAGTAGGTAGTTTTTATATAACTTATTTCCTCCTATTTCTAAGTAATATCCTATATAGTAACTATAAACTCTTAGTAATTTATAGGGGCTTCTTTTATAATAAGTTAATTCATAAGATTATAAATTAAGGCTTACTATAAAAAGTTAATTTAAATTACTATATTAAACTATACTTCTCTAGTTTAAGTTAGTAAGTACTTAAATTATAATAGAAAGGTAGTAAAACTCTTCCCCTTTTTTATTTTAAGCTCTAATAAATAACTTATTAATTACTATATAAAATTTAGGTTTAAGTAAGTTAAGTTAAAATACTTTATAAAGTTAGTTAGGTTTTTATTACCCCCTAGTCTACTTAACTTATAATAAACTTATATAACCTTTTATATAGTATTATTTAAATAGGAGTAAATTAGGTAAAACTACTCCCTATTACTTTTAAAGAATTATTAATTTATTATATATTTAAGTAGCCTAGAAAGAGTATTTATTCTATTAGCCTATGAATTTTAGGGGGTTTAGTAGAGACTTCTAGTAAGTTATTATACTTTTAGGTAATATTATTAGAATAGTACTTACTAGTAACTATAGTAAAGTAGTAGTAGTAATTATAGTAGCCTTTATTATTATTAGTTAATTATTAATAGTAGTTATTATCTCTATTAGAGTATATAAAACTATTATAGAATTCTTACCTAATATTACTAAGTTTTACCTAGTTATTATAAGTTCTATATAGTCTATATTATTTATTATGTGGTATAATTAGTAAGTATATATGTGTTTTAAGCTTAGATATGTGAAGGGTAGAGCCTGGGTTTATATAATATAGAGATACCTTAATTAATAGAATCTAAGCTAAGGAGAAGGGAAGTTCCCTGTGTAACTTCTCCGGTAATATATCTATAAGTATTATACAACTCACTTAGAGCTCGCGGCTTTTATATGTATTTGGGCGCAGCCTATAAATATAGTGGCTCAGGCGCAGCCTAGCCCATAATAAATATAGAGAGTTCTCTTTAATTCTTTATTACTTAGGACTTATTCTTACTAATAAAAACCTATACTTATTTTAAATAAATAATAAGAAAATTCTAATTCTCTTTTATATTAATAATATTCTTATTTTATTTTATAAGGACTATATTAATAATACTACTTATATTAGAAAGACTTAGGCCTAATTAAGTTTTACTTTAGTATTAGGGTTATTTATAACTAGGCTACTTAGAAAATCTACTTTTTATATAAATAGTATATTAAGAAAATTACTTTAAAATTTAATCTTATTAACTTAATTATACTAATTACCCCTATACTAATAATACTACTTAGGAAGAACTAATTCTAAATAATCTTAAGAAATATTAAGTTCTATTAAGAGTATATTAAATTAATTATATACTTATTTTATAATATAATTTAATATTCTCTTTATATATACTCTTTTTTTCTTAAAATACTTAATAAACCCCTTTTAAGAGTACTATACTATAATAAACTAAGTTATTTAATACTTATACTATATTTACTACTTTATAATTTACTTTAATAACCTAGGGAGTAAGTAAGTACTACTAATTATAAGTAATGTATTCTTTACTAATAATAAAGAAATATAAAAGTTATTATAAGAATATATAATTTAGGGTATGAACACTAGCCGCGTAGTCCGCGCCGACTTAACCGTATCGCGTGTTGTCTACCCCAAGCGTTAGTCCTATTCCCAAATCGGCTTGAGCATGTCTTGAGGATCAACTTACTGAATTGCCATTTATGTACAGCTTCCGCGAAGATGTCCAAACTTATGGATTGGCCCCTGTGGGAGCTTCGTGCGCGCGAGGTCCAACGTCTCTACCATTCCAAAGGGCCGCACTGAAGCAAACACCTTATCACGGCCGACCATCTTGCTCGCGCTGCCCTGCTCCAGCCCGACTACACACTCGACAATGATAGATAGCAACGAGGAAGCGTGGCCTAATAATTAAGTAAATACCAAGTCACTTCGCGGCATGTTAAGCCACCTAACTTGGAAGGCTTTTCCCAGTGGAGTTGAGGTCCAGGAACCAGCAGTCATATCCGCGGAGGGGTCGGACATGCCAGTCATCGAAGCTCAAGACGCAGCCAAAAGCCAAAACACAACCCAAGAGCCGCCATTTACTGTGACCACCAGTGCAGCCAAACCTCTAATCACCAGGGACAATCATAACAAGCATCCAACCCTTTTCCCAGCCTTCAAACAGTCACAGGCAATATCATCCACACACAGCAAACACCAACCAATAAAACACAGATCCAAGACCGAACTCCAACACACGCGTCCAAAGCCTGTAGTGTCCCAATCAGCGTCCGTGACACACTGCGGCCCTGGGAAGCTGGCAATGGACAGGCGCTAAGGCAGGTTCTACAAACTCCGGACGAAGTTGGTCACGCCCCGTGCGGTAGTGGACAAACAACACGAGCGCTATTACTGCCACCGGGCCTTGTTGGGCTGGATCTCGCTGGAGAGATATTGAGGCTCGCATTCAACGCTAACACTAACAACAGAGAAAGAACACTGCAGGAATAGGGTTGTATGAAGGCTTGGGCTAGCGGCTCCTCTGGAGATGAGATGCAGGAGCCGAGACCGAAGTATACGCAAGAAGATGTTGCCAAGTTCCTCCGGTATCGCGAGGATAGAAGAGCTTAAAGGAGGGGAGAAGAGCAGTTATAGGCAGTCTTTTGCATCTATCTCGCGAGATATTAGTAGATACGATTATCCCTTACTTGGACCGATCGCTGCACACGTTACCTTCGTAGACGACCTCTTGGCGTTCTTGGATCTGTTTGCATTCCGTGTCTGGCGACTTATTTAGAGTAGGCGACGGGCTGTAGTTTGCCAAATCTGATGCGGAGAAAGGATTCTGGAACCAGGGTTTAACAGCCGCCGGGAAAGGGCACAGGGCGTCCATTGAGTCCGGTGAGCTTGTCCGAACGAGAAGTGGTAGCACCACGGAGCCGGACAAGGCAGCGGTCACGGCAGGAAGCGAGTGGATTCGATTGACATTGGTGTCAAACGGTTTCTGTCGGCTCTCCCACAATGGTGAGCCATGGAACCCTAACAAGACCACCTAGCGATGCGAGGTTGTGCAACTTGGGAGAACTATCTCTGGTGTGACGTTTTGTCTCGACCGGTTTGTTGAAAACCGAGAGTTCCATTGTCCTGCAAGATTAGGTACGCCAGACTCGGAAGAAAGATGAGGTACTGCATCATTGCCAAGTTGGCTAGCAACGGACCAGCATTTGGTCACGTCCGCCGTGCTGTCGTACTCTTCCGATTGCGTCTATTGCGCCCTCGTAGACCAAAGCTCCGATCTTCCGCCTTGCACCAGTCGCACCTGCGCGAATTACCTTCCCTCAACACGTCGGGTCGAGCCAGTGCACTGAAGGGGCAATCTCTCGCAGCTTTTAGTTTGGACCTTGTACCGAGCTGGTCGGGGCCGGAGCAAGGGGGCTCGTGGTGGCCAGTCTCATGATGGGCTCGGTAGCCAGGCTTCTGTGGTCTTGGAGCCAGCTTTCCAGGTTCCCCGGTGGCATCGAATGGTCAAAGACAGGCCGTTTGTCGTGACTTTGCACAAGTAGAAGATCGGCGCGCTGGGCGTTTGGTCCGGCAGCGAAACGAGAGGGTGAAGCTGGTGAAGATTGGACTGCGCAAGGATTTGGCGCCGGTATCTTGTGGCAGGACATGACGAGGCGAGTTGTGTGGTTCTTTTGTCCATCTATCGGATAGGCAGGATCTGTTGTCGTCGACGCCGTCGCCAGTGGAGGAGCCCGAGGTGTAGAGAGGCGGTGTTTTCGGAGCTTTCGATTGTTGTCGTTGAGTTGTTGCGTAGGTGAAGAATGCCGGAATTGGGTCTGAATCCAAAGAAGGCAGGCCAGGCCAGGAGTGGAGTCTGCGCCACTTGCCGCGGGACGTGTGAAGGTTCGAATGAGGAATTACCTTTCTTGAAGTTGTCCCAGCACAATACTTGCGACGTTTTTCTCCAAGGTGCCTCATATCTGACGAACACAGAGTTCCAGGCGCGCGAAAAGCCTCTTCGAAGCTTGTTCGGGGTATTATTCATAGAGAGAGCGGCTTGAGTTTTGGCGAACAAGCAGCAACCGGAAGCGAGCCAAACGAATTCAATCAATTCTCAAGCATAGGTTTCTGGCAAAAGGTGGTTGGTCGCGATGTATCAAAGCCTCAGGTTTTCCAATTGACAAGGTGCTCAACAAGAAAGAAGCATGCTGGTCCATGCTCGGACGACGGCTTGGACTTAAGCTTCGCGACCTGGCTGCCTCGGCCCCAAGTAGGGCGTGATGCAAATGATGCGAAGAATCCATCGAGGCTGGGAGTCGTAATTCGAGCTTCTCGCGAAGCAAGCGTGCATGTATGATTGATGTTGATTACTGTGATGATGGATGAAGAGCTGTCAGGTACCTTACTAGAGCGGATACATGCAGTATTCTCAGCAGTACGTACTCAAGATTGCTCAGTCTCATTAGGTACCTAAGCTAGCACGATTTCTGCCAGAACGCTCCACCTCACCCAAAAGCAGTGGACAGGACACTGAACTGAACATAATGATAACCCACTACACTTTTCAGCGCCCTTGACAGCGGAACACCGCTGTAAGCTGGGAGTAGTAGGAGCTCCAAGGGCAAAATTTCCTCCACTACTACCTTGCTGGGCGGGTAACAATTCCAATACACCGTGCAATGCATAGGGAAAAGTGCAGCATTTATTCATATTTTAAATATGATTTCTAGTGGCTGGGTCCCTATATAAATACTTAGTATAAATACCTTAGCTCCTCTTAAATATATCTCTAGGCCTATATTTAGGACTATTTATAAAATTAAGTATATTTAATATATTTTATTAATTATGTCTAGGTAAAGATTAACTAGGCTTAATTAGGTATATAAGGGGAGACTAAGATAGTAGCTAGTATTAGTATACTTAGAATTACTACTATACCTTACTTTACCTAAAGCTAGTCTATATACTTAAAAGTAAAGGGGGGTGTTACAACCTATAAGGCATAACTAGTGAGGAAGCCCCCATAAGACACTAGGTGGCTAGGATAATACTTTATATACAGAACCATAGGAATATTCGGGACTTACCTAGTATAGAAGAACTATAGTATAGGTTATATAATAATAAGGAAGGACTAATATTTAATAAGTAGTCCTAAGAATAGAATAGGGGTATAAATTAATATATTAAGGGTAATTCTCCCTTATAAATTAATAATTAGAAGTTAGTCTTAATAATAAGAGAATTATTTTAAATTTATATATAATATAGGCTTAAATTTACCCTAAAATTATATTTTTATAATTCTTTAGTAATTAATTTTATAATTATTCCTTAGAATACTTTTAGTTTCTTTTTATATTATAAAAACTTTAAAATAATTATAATTAATTATTAAAATTATTTACTTTTTAAGATTTTACTTAGTAAGCCCTAGTATTATTTAATTAATATTAATTCTTAGTTTTTATTAATAGAACCTTATTATTAAATAGGCTAATTATAATACTTTAATTACTCTTATTTAATAAGTTAATTATTAATACCTATTAAATAGTAATAAATATAATATTATTTTATATTTCTATTAAATTATTTACTTTAGGAACCTTTTCTTTATTTAAATAGCTTATAAATCTAACTAAGGAACTTAAGGGAGCCCTAATAATTATTAACTTAAATAATAAAATAAGCCTTAAAAAAGAAACTTATAATTAACTCTAGGCTAGAATTAAGAAAGAAGATATTAATATTACTAAAGTTTAAATTATATATAATAAAATAATTACTAAGTTTTATAATTTTAAAGAAATAATATAATAACTTAATAATAGCTCTTAATATATTTTAGACTTTAAAAATAAAATCCTTTAACTTTAAGAATAAAATAATTATATTAATATTAAAGAACTCTAGAATAAAATTAGAACTCTCTATACTATAATTAATATTATTTTAATTCCCTTAAATAAATAATAAAAACTTAAACTTAGTACCCCTATTATTTATAATAGTACTCTAGAATAATTTAAAGAATTCCTAATTTAAGTTAAGAATTATTAGAACTTTTATTATAGAGACTTTATTAATATAATTAAGAAAGTTATATATATAATTACTTATTTTAGAAACTAAGCTCTTAAATAATTTAAATTAATTTAGGAAGAATTCCTTAAATATAAAACCCTAGATAAATATTTAATTAAAATATATAATATTTATAATAATTTTAAAGAATTTAAAGAAGCTTTATACTCTTTATTCTAGGACCCTAATAAGAAATAATAAATTAAATAAGACTTTATATAATTTTAATAGATTAGGTTAACTAAGGAATATATTACCTTATTTAAATAACTTAGTATTTAACTTAATTTTACTAAAAAAACTAAAATCTTTATATTTTATTAAGGACTTAAGAATAATATTAAGAATAAAATTATTAAAATTAATTAACCTAATAATTTTCTTTAATATATAGAACTTATAACTAAGATTAATAATTATTTATTTAAATAATATAAAGAAAAAGGAGAATAATAATAATTAATTAACTCTAGATAATAGTAGTAGCTTAAGGAAGGCTACTACTTAAGAAGAAATTATATTATAGAATAACTCTTTAATAAGTACTTACTATAAATATTTAATTAATCCACTACTTATAAATAATATAGTAGACCTATAAATCTTAGTATAATATCTTAAGTAATTAAAGATAATTATTAGAAGAAACCTATTAAGTACTATAATTATAGAAAAAAAGAATATATTTTAAAAGAATATAAGTAATTTAAGAAATAGTAACTAATACTTAAAAAATAATATATTAATATAGTTATTTAAGTAATAATATATAAATAAACTAATTAGATTATTTACTTTAATAATAAGTATAGACTATACTCTAATACTAAGGAATATATAGAATAATATTCTAAGGAATTATAGGGAAGATTAAAGTATAATATTACTAGAATATTACCCCTAATTTAGTAAATACTTATTATAATATACTACTTTAATAATAAAATTACCTATAAAGTAGTTAAATAATTAGATAAAATATTAAAAGCTAGATATACTAACTATAATAAAATTAAATAGTAATTTATTATTTAGGAAAATAAAATCTTTATTAAAAGACTTTAATAAGGTATTATAATTTATAAATAATATATTTAAGAAGAACTTAATAATATTATATAATATTAATAACTAAGTACTCTAATAAGTTATATTAAATACTAATAATTTACTTATAGTAATATAGAATATATTTAATAAATTAATAAGGAAATAAAAAATAATATAATTATAAAATATATTCTAGAACCTATATAGAACCCTAAAACATAGGGATCTTAAGAATAATAATATATACTATAATAAATTTATTAGGAAAAAGTCCTAAATAACTTAATAGAGATATTTATAGGATTATAATAAATAAACTTTAATATAGAAGTATAATTATCTTAGACTATATTAAATAATAATAATTCCTTAGAAGATTCCACTTCAGATAATAAAGATATTACATACCTCTTATAATACTAAAAAGTTAATTCCTTAGAAAATAATTAAAAAATAGCCTTTTATAATATATTTATAAAAGAATAAAGAAATTAACTCTCTTAAACTAATATTAAAGGAGATCATAAATAACTCCACATAATACACCCCTAATACTATTAAGTATTTTAGGCTTAATACTTTATAGACTATTATAAGGAGTATATTAATAAGAAGTATACTTATAGATTCTTTCCCTATAAGTGAGGAATAGAACCTATCACAGAAATTTACATAGAATTATAGTTACTTATATAGGAACTTAGAATATTTTAAAATAATAATTTAGTATAATTTATACTAAATTAGTACTATTTAATAAAGTATATTAATAACCCTATAAAGGTATAATACTAATATAGGAATAATAAATACTAAGTATATTATTAAAATAAGGCTAAAGTATAGTAATAATAGTAAGAATTATAGGAAAGAGGAGAGATATCTCTACCCTAGTTTAAAATTTAAGAAAACTCTCTCACAAAAGCTAAAAGAGAGAGAAAAAAGATCCAGAGCCCCCAAAATATTAAATAATTAAAAAATTAGGAAGGCCTATTAAAATCCAGGGACAATAATAAGCACTATAAATAAGGTCCTTATATAATACATTCAGCACCACAAGAATTATTAATAACCCTATTATAATTAAAATTATAATTAATAGAATATTTATTTATATATTTATAAATAGTAGAGTATAAGGAAACTTTATTTTATTAAGAGAAATTAATAAGAGAAAGATTATATAGAAGAGAAAAATAC
>JAXISO010000466.1:0-22044 GCA_036785465.1 Colletotrichum agaves | reverse complement strand
TATAATAACTTATTAGTCTATATAAAGAAAATTATTAATAATTTTAATACTCTTTATTCTTTTATTAAAAAGAATTATAACTTTATAAATTAAAACCTTTAATAATAATAAATAATACTTTTTTATACTTAAATAATACTTATAAATTTACTTTATTAATAAGAATATTCCTTTTATTTTTAATAATATTTATATAATAGTAATTAAGAGGTTTTTAACTAAGTTACTCTTATCTCTTTTATTATTTTAATTATACTTACTTTTTTAATACTATAAATATATTTATTTATTATTTATTACTAGTTTTTAATATTAATATTCTTACTTATATAATTATTTAAATTCACTATATTTATAATACAAATTTATATCCCCTTTTTATAACCTTATTACTCTTTACTTTAATACTACTAATTTCCCTAAATTTATTATTATTATAAGTAAAATCTAATTCTTCTCTCTTATTATTATAGAGTATATTAAAGAGTAATAGGTCCTAATTATTAATAATTCTATTATTAATATTAGAAGTAATAAGAATACTAAAATATTTAATACTCTAGTAGAATTAAAGAAATTATTCTATGACTAGTAAAAAAAAAGAGAAAAGAGCCTAGGTTAAGAAGAATATTACTACTACTAAAGGAATTACTACTACTACTACTAAGAAAGCTACTACTACTACTAAATTCACTATTATTAATATTTCTGAAGTTATTAAGAATAATAATAATACTAAAGAGGAAGAAAAATTATAAGTTACTATTAATATTAATAAGGAAAATATTAAGAATAATAAGCTTACTATTAAAATTACTAGTACTAATATTAATAAGAATAATAATAAGGAAATTATTATTATTCTTATTAAAATTGAAATAAATAACTCCTTATAAAAATAAATTAATCTCTTTATTATTTATAATATAATTCAAGATTTATATTATTAAAGTATTCCTCTATTATTCTAATAAGAATCTCCTTTAAGAAATTTATACTCTATTTAATAAAATTATTCTTAGTACCTCTTTTATATTTTCTATTAATATTATTTATTATATTTAGAATACTTATAAAAAGGCCTATATTATATTTCTTAATTTTAAAGTCTATTTATACTTTCTATTTTTATATATTTAAATTCTTATTATATTCTTTATTATTAAGAGTAATTATATTAATAATCTTATTATTAATCTTTTATTATTATAAATTATATTAACCTTCTTTTAATTACCCCTCTTATTATAATTACTAATATTATAATTATTAATTCTACTATTTTATTAAATTTAAATTATAAGAGGTAAAATTAAGAATATTTCCTCTTATATTAATAATATTACTTTAAATCTTAATAAAATTACTAAAGGAATTTATAATAATATTATAAAATAATTAATAAAATTAAGAGTATTAATAACTTTAATACTAGTACTTACCTTATTATACTTAAGACTAATTTAATTATTAAGAGCTCTCTCTTTATATACTTTAATATAATTATTTATTATATTAATACTAAGACTACTTTTCTCTATACTAAGATTATTTCCCTTTATAAGACTTTAGGTAATTTAAAGAAAGCCCCTAAGTATAATACTATTAATAACCTTCTTACTTAATTTATTAAAGTTAATTATATTAATATAAGTAGTATTTTTAAATTCTTGAAATAAATTTATATAAATATACTAAGGAATATAATAGAGATATCGGAATAGAAATTATATAACTAGAATTAAATAATTAATTAGGCTAATTACTCTTTTTAGGGAGAGGTAAATATTATAAGTTTTCTATTAATATTATTAGAAGGAATAATAGGATCCATAAAATCCCAGGGGATATAAGGAGACTATTATTCCTAGTTTTAATTTATTAATTTAAGAAAGTTATTATTATTATACTATATATATTATTATTTATTTTAGTAATTCTTTTATTACTATTTTTATAGTCTCTATTATTCTACTATTAATTTACTTTAATAGAAAGATTATAATAAGTAGGTAGTTATAAGTATATTTAGTCTTTTTAAAGTTAAAATATAGTCTAGTAATTTATTAGGCTATTATAATTAATTTATTAAAAGATTTATATATTAATATAAGTAGATTAATAGGGGCTATAGTATTTATTAAGTTTAATATATTAAGTATAATTTAATTTATCCTAAATTTAAATACTTAGAGTCTCTTAGTTAAGTTTATAATTTCTTCTTTATTTAATTTAATTAAGTAGTAATTTAGACTAGGTTAATATTAGCCTAGGTATAAATAATATAATATAGGTAGTTTATTAATTAGAATTAAGTTAGATTTAATAAATAATTTAAATAAGTTATTAATAGGGGAGTAGTATAGAGTATTTATATAATAAGGTATTATTAGGGATATAATTAAAGTATTTAGAATTTTAATATTAATAGTTATTAAACTTAGTTAGCCTAACTTACTCTTCTTTTTTTTCTAATTTATATTAAATTAATACCTTTTTAATAAATAAATTAAGTCTTTTTATAAAAGTAAAGTAAATAAAGTAAATAAATAATAATAATAGTTTGTGATAATAGAGGCTTTTATATAATTACCTTGGAGTAGGAGCCAACAAAAACGCTGCACAGATGGGGCAGGGATCGTAGTTGTAAAGTGGGTTGTTTTCTCTAGGCTAGTTATGTGAAGGACTCAGCTAAATACGTCTGATTGGATGTCGGAACAACCACATCCTCCTTAGGTCTTCCAGCCTCCACGGCCCACTGGGCCTCCAGTTAGTTCTCTAGAGCATCATTGTTCACACGGTTTTCACCGATTGTTTCCGCTTCCACACCATTTCACCTGAGCACTCACGTACCCTTCTTCCCATACAACGATTTACCGTACAACATGGCCGCTCCTCCATCCTACATCATCTCCAAGATCGCGGACCCCATCTTCGCTCTGGTGATCGGCCTTGGTGCAGCCGCTACGAGGATCAACCGCGAGGAGAAGAAGAAGGGCAAGACTACCCAAGAGACCATTGCGGCTGCCAAGAGGTATGAGGCTCGAAGCTGATGCGGACCAATCTTACATCATTTACTTACACTGGATTGCATCAAAGACGACTTGGAATGGCTAAGGCTTTCGCATGAGTTCTCCGACTCTCACTTTGAAAGGGGGATAATGCGATGACGGGGCGCCTTGTTCAATTGAGCAGGTCTCCGCCTGTCAAATCTAATGTGTCTTAATCACCAAATGACGGTCCATACTCCTTCTTCATCGCTTCTCGGACCATCTGCCCGCATAACTTCGCCGTCGGGTTCGTGCTTACAGCCAGACCTTTGGCTATCTCATTCCCGTATCTACCACCCATCGCAAAATCGCGCGACGCTGCCTCTTCGAAATCGAGCTTGCTCCATTTCGCCTCTCGTCTACTTTCGTCGACATGCACCTCAAGTGCTGGCACCAACTTCGCAGTCATGTGATAGATGGCTGCTCGCTGAGTGTATGCAAGCGATATAGTCTTGGCTGCTTGAGGCGACATGGCGCTGAACATCGTTCGAGGAGTCAAAAGCGCAATGGACTTCTCAATATCCTCCAAGGCCAACTGGGACTGCAGCCTCATTTCAACAGCGTCAGGGTTCTCGATGAGGCGCTGGGGAGAAGGTGGCGCCCCCGACAAAAGCATCGCGTCTCCGTATAGGCGTCTCAACGCCTGCACACGGTTATTCCTGGCGCTGGCGTAGTTTGGGAACTCGGAGATGAAGTTGTCCAGCTTTGAAAGTAGGGCCTTGTACTCCTGGACAGGCTCGGTGACATTGTTCGGTCTGAGCCCTGCCAATTGGAGTTCAAGCTGCTGCATTGACAAGATGATTTCCCTCTCTCTCAAGATGACACGCTCATAGACGGACGTGTCGTTGATTTGAGGGTCTCGAGGCAGCGACGGGTCGAGCAAGACGTTCGCGGAAGGGTCAGATTCGGGGTCTTTGATCTTGTCAAGTACGTTGAAGTCGTGCCGACTCAATGATGCGGAAGCCATCTTTGCGTGTAGGAGACTAGTGGACGCTCAGTTGCCCAAAAAAAAATGTACCGTCGTCTTTCTATGAGGGCGCAGGCTCGCATTCAATCGATGGTATGGCGATACGTGTCGAACTCACAACTGTTTTCGTTTTAACTAGGAGGTGCGACTAGGAGTCAGTGAACCCGCAGGCAACCCCAGGAGCTTTATCAGACAGACTAGTATTCGAGCAGGTGCGACGGGGGGGCAGCGAGGCAGGTCTGATCATTCCGCACCCAAGCGGCTATGGAAGGGTTTCGAAGGAGAAGCAACGAGCAATGCGGCCATTCCACGTGGATACCAACCTATCTCAGACTTTACCCCGGGATGACGGAAACAGCGGCTACAACTTCACACTCTCACGTTCTTGGTTTCCGACAGTTCATGGGAGAGTTACAAGATAGAGGCGGGGATAGCCTGGGGCATCCGAAGCACAGCGGGGTGTCCAAGCCGCGTCGCGCACATGGCCCGGCCAGCGGCGGCTCATCTCGGCTGGCCACGGGCGACTGGCTCGGCCGGCACGTTTCCGCATACGACTCACCATTTCAACATTGTACGGCTTTGCGCAACCCGCCGCCAACCTCTGCTTCTGCTTTCGGCACTACTGCCAGGAATCGAAGCGATTCCAGGATGGCGCCCGTTCTGAGTATGTCCTTGGTTAGACATGGGATTAGAGAAGGAACCCCGCCCCGGGATTAGCCATGGACAAGCGTCAGATGCGGCCACACTTCATGCCCCGGTGCTTTCTGGGCGGAAGCCCGTCCTGGTTGTGCTGTTTAAGATTCATCGACGATATACGGTGTCCGACTACTAATATCGAAAACGGTGCGCCAGGCATAAAGCTCAAGGTTTCCCTCGTTCTTTTCAGCGCATCCCCCTCTTTGACTTCAGTGCCATATCCTGTTACCAATCCCATCACTTAACCAACTTTTCGTCCGCGACATTAGGTCCGAAAACTTCTGAGTGTCAATGTCCCCTTCTGCTATCACAGATTCGCCTCCACAGAACGCCGCATACCCGGCATCAACAGGTCTTAGCGATGGACTTGCCGTACAACATCCCCCTCCCAATTTCCGGGGCTACGATCATGTAACCTGGTGGGTCGGGAACGCGAAACAAGCTGCCTCATACTACAACAATCTTTTTGGATTCAAGACCATCGCATACAAGGGACTTGAGACCGGCAGCAGGTACCTTTCCTCATATGCCGTCGCCAACAACGACGTCCGCTTCGTCTTTACCTCCCCGGTGCGGTCTTGTGCCCATCTGCCCGAGGATGAGCCCATTTCCGACGCGGACCGAGAGCTCCTGCGCGAGATCCACGCGCATCTCGAGAAGCATGGCGATGCTGTGAAAGATGTCGCCTTCGAGGTCGACAACGTAGTGGGCGTATACAACAAGGCTGTCCAGGAGGGCGCTCAATCGGTTCAGCTACCGAAGCTCCTCACCGACCCCGATGATGGTGACGTGCTCACCGCCGTTATCCGTACCTACGGTGATACTACCCACACTCTGATTTCCCGGGGCACCTACAAGGGACCGTTTCTTCCTGGCTTCCGCGCGGCGAAGCCTTCCAAGGCCTCCGTCACGCTTCCTGTGGCGCCTCTGATGCGCATTGATCATTGCGTCGGCAACCAGTCCTGGAACGAAATGGTCGCTGCCTGTGCCTTCTACGAGCAGTGCCTCTCCTTTCATCGCTTCTGGTCTGTCGACGACTCGCAGATCTGTACCGAGTTCTCTGCGTTGAACTCTATTGTCATGTCGTCGGCCAATAACATGGTCAAGATGCCCATCAATGAGCCGGCTCCGGGGAAGAAGAAGTCTCAGATCGAGGAGTACGTCGTTTTCAACTCCGGTCCAGGTGTGCAGCACATTGCGCTCCTGACCTCCAACATTATCGTGACCGTTTCAGCCATGCGTGCTCGCGGGGTCGAGTTTATCAATGTACCCTCGACGTACTACGACACCATGCGTCACCGTCTCAAGACGGAAAAGCGGAATTGGGAGCTGAAGGAGGACCTGGCGACCATTGAGGCCCTGAACATTCTCATCGATTACGATGAACAGGGCTATCTCTTGCAACTCTTCACCAAGCCTCTAATGGATAGACCTACTGTCTTCATTGAGATTATCCAGCGCAACCACTTTGAGGGTTTCGGCGCGGGTAACTTCAAAAGCTTGTTTGAGGCGATCGAGCGCGAGCAGGCTGAACGCGGAAACTTGTAAACTCGTCGAGATTCCAGATGGAAACATCATAGTCAGCGTGTATGGAACCGTAGACAGCTTTTCGATCGCTAGAGATATGACAGACGAGGCCTTCTACAGCTTTGCTTAGTTATATGCTATATATATACATAAAAACATGATCCGGCTTCGGATACCTTGCGCCAGTTTACCGCTCCCATTCTGTCGTATCTTACGTTAATCACCCAGCGCCGTCCGTTTATCCTTGCGCCTTGCAAGTGTGTCCACCGAAGCGGACGGAAACCTCACTATCCACATCTAACGTTGACTTGTTGTCGTAAGGTATCGCATCCGACTGTTCGTGTTCCAGGCTAAGCCCTTCCATCCATTTCGACCTTTCTTTATTGCTCTGATGTTGTCTCTAAATCTGATGTTATGAGTCGACCATCATGGCCGTTCCGTTTATTTGGTGTTCGTGCGCACCATTGGTTTCAACAGCGACCCCCATCGCCGCCCCGCGTATGTCACTCTGGCATCCAGGGCAATTATGAATGACTTCATGGGCGTATACATCGCAATCGATGCAGAAGTGATTGCCGCACACAGTGCAAGCATAGCGCCCGCTTTCGCTGACTCCCTTGAGTTCCGACGGCGCCACAGGAGCAGGGTTGACGGGCGCCGGAATTGGAACACCATCCGCATCCTTGTCTTTGTCTTTGTATTTGTCCTTATCCTTCTTCTTGGAAGACTTAGGCGGCTCGGGGAAAGACGCGAGACAAGAACAACAAGCCTTAGATTTGCCGGCCTCTATCCATGGAACCTCCACCCAATTGCGAAGCGGGAATAGATGATGGTATGAGCGGGCAAGATGGGTAGAGAGAATGAGAGTCAGCGAGCACGCTGGACACTCGATGGGCAGACGACATACGCGGGTGCCGCAGCGTGTGCAGAGATAGCCCTCGCGGGCGGGCTTGTTGTGGCAGGCGCAGATGGCGGCAGCCTCGCCCTGCGCAAGGGTTCGAGAAGGAAACCCCATCATGAGCAAGGATGCAGTGTTCTGGGCGACGGTACGGGTCACTGGCGGTGTTGTGGCGGCGAGAAGTAGGTCCCGGAAGTGAGCGTCGTTCATACAGACGGTGTATTGAGTGTCGTCTCCAGCGTTTGTGCGGGAGCAGAGCTCTGCGCAAATGGCAACTTGGGCGGCGAGCCCGACGATGGAGACGCGGATTCGGTCGGTTATAAGAGATGAAATCGTCTCGTGAATGTCGCCGGGGTCAGACGAGAGGAGTGCGCCGAAAACGATAAGAACTTCGCGGGTGCCGTGCGAAGGTGCGTGGCTGGGAAAGAGCCTGTTAGCAAGCGTTTGATAATTTGAAAGTGTTTTTCTTTTCTTTTGCGTACAATAGAGCTCCGCGACACATTTCCAGCGCATTTTGTAGACTCGGGTTGCCGGACGGATCTTGCCCCTCCAATAATTTCAGCATCTCAAGGTGGTCGGTCGGGTTGCCGCTCATGTTGCTGATCCTAAGAGCCACACCGTCGCGCATCCCGATGATTCCCAGTTGCGAGATTGGGTTCTGCTCAAAATACTCCTTGACGAAGTCTGCGGCGTACGCCCACGTGACGCGATAGCGGTTGGGAAGCATGTCTTTTTCCGTCATGGCGAACGACATGTCCAGCACCAGAACGAGGTGACGAATGATTCCACGTTGCAGTGGTGTCGTGTCTCTTAGCAGTTTCCTCCTCTTCTCGGCTTCGAGGCTTGCGCCCACCGCCAGACTGCCATCGGCGCCCTCTGTGACTTCCTCCCAACTTCGCTTAACGTCCTCCCACCGTGCTTTGGAGTGCCCAGCCTTGCCCTTTTTTGCGCGCGTAATCCCTGCTTTCCCATCGGCGCTTGTGCCGTTTGTCACTTGATAATCGTTGAGGTTGTCATCGGACATGTCCTCGACGTACTCGCCGTCGGAGTCGGCCATTGTGAATGTCGTCGGTTGGAGGTCGCGTAACGGAGGGGTTCAATGTAACATTTCAACGATGAGTGATGTGGTTTTGGCGTCGCGAAATGATTTTTCGCGGCTGCACCAGTGTGTTCGAGGGGAAGGCGTGACGCAACGGTGAAGTGGGATGTGGTAGAGGATGGGCAGGGAGCTCAGTGTATATCGCAGCCTTGTAGATGAGGCCCGGGACCAATATCTGAGGAGCCAATCAGAACGGGTCTATTGCACAGACCCGTCCACCTAGCATTACTCACTCACAGAGCTTCCAATTGGTCCACCCAAACTTTTGATTGTATGTTTATTCTAGATGTCGAAATCGGTGATCTCTGTATTGTATTGTTGTTTCTGCGGAACTACGCGAATTGTGCGCGGAGATACGAGACTCGCAAGTCTCATAACTACGGGTCGCGGACTAACTATTCTATGAATAAGTACCCCCTGAATTTATTATACCCCCTTAGGGGTTATTAATACCTCCTCAGTATACCCCTATAAATATCCTTATAAATTCTAAATAATTTTATTTTTATTATAGAAGTATTATTCTTCTTTATATTAATTATAATAAATACTTATTAAATTATATAATTATTTATTATTATTATTAAAAGAATAATTAATAATTTCTCTAATTTTTATAATTAATTAATATTATTTATTATTTTTATATAAATTTATAATATAAATAATATTTTATTATATTCTTATTTATTAATTTTTAATTTTCTTTTTTTATTTTTTTAAATTATTTATAATTATAAATATATTCTCTTAAAAATTATTAAAAACTTTATATAATTAATTACTAACTCTTTTTAAATTATTTTACTTTTTATAATAATTTTTAATAAAACTCTTATATTTTATATTAAATTAATTTTTATTAATAAAATAATTAATAATTTTATTATTAAATTTACCCCCCCTTTTAAATTAATTTTAATTAATAAAATTATTTTTACCTTAATTAATAAGAATACTTTTAAAATTAATAATAAGTATATATTCCCTAAGAATAAGGAGGAAAATAAGAATAAAACTTCTATTAATAAGTTTTTAATATTTTTATATTTATTATTTAATTATTTTAATAAGGTTTTTATAGGAAGATAATATTATTTTATTTATTAAGTAATTAAGGAGATTAAAGTAAAATATATTAAAGTTATTAAGAAGAGGAAAAAGAAGGCTATTATTAAAAAAAGTGCTCTAAAAATTCTTAAAAGAAAAAAATAAATTTATAAATAATTTTAATTTAAATAGTATAAAATATTATAATAATATTAATAATAATATTAAGAAGTATAATTTATATTTTAATTATTTATTATTCTTTATTAAGAATTTTAATAAATTTAATATATATTATAAAGAGCCTTATAAATACTATTATTATTATTATATATATAATAATATTTATTAAAATAATATTCTTATTATTATTTACTTTTATTAGGAATTCTATACTCTCTATATTAATTTATATACTTTAAAAATTATATATATTCTAAATTCTTATTTTTTTTAAAGTTTTATTAATTTTTTATTTTAAATTATTTTAATAAAATAAAATAAGTTTTATTATATTATAAAAACTATTTAAGTAATTTAGAGAGTTAATATTAATTCTAAGTAAATAATTATAATAATAAGGCTTAATAACTTTTTTCTTACTTTTACTTAAATTATTCTTATTATTCTTATTACTCTTATTACTCTTATTTTAATTACTCTTATTACCCTAGTTTTTACTAAAGTTACTCTTATTATTATTATACTTATTTTTATCTTTAAAGCTCCTCTTACTTTTAGTATTATTATTCTTTGTAAAACTTACTTAGAAATTCCTCTTTTTAATAGTATTTCTTTATATTCTTTTAGTAATTTTATTTCTCCTAATAAGTTTAATTTCTTATTTCTAGTACTTATTACTCTTATTTTAATTATTCCTATAATTAATAGTCTAATTATAATTTCTTATTATTCTCTTAATTTGCCTTTAAGTATTATAATATATAAGTTTTTAATTTTATAATTTCTTTATATTATATTTAATATATATAAATAAATTATTTATATTAGAGAATTTTTAAGTTATTAAACTTATACCCTTTATAAGTAATTTCTATTTCTTTTATTATAAACTATAATTTAAATAGAATTTCTTATAGTTTTCTTAGGGGCTTTATACTTATAAATATTCTTAATTTTTTAAATTTTAAGTTTATAATAGAGCTCTTATTCTTACTCTCTTATTATTATTCTTTTATTATAAAATTTTTAATTTTATAAAATTATTTATTAATTTAATTTCTTTAGGGATTATTAAATTATATTAATTTTACTTATTTCTCCTTATTCTTTTTAAGTTTAGCTTTTTAAGTATATTTAAGTTTTTAAATTTTATTTTAAAATTCTAATTATATTTAAAAAACTTTAAATAATTACTTTAAAAATAATTTAGTAAATTTATTAATTATTAATTTAATTAAGGAAATATAAGAGATTCTTATTTAGTACTTATAAATCTCTTAATAAAAATAAATAAATATATATATTTATATATTTTAATTTTATTTAGAATTATATAAATTCCTCTATTATTAATTAAATAAGTTAAAAGTTATTATATTAAATATAAATAATTAAAGTTTTATTTTAAATTAATAAAGAAATTATATAAAATTTTAATATTAATAAAAGCCTAATTTAGAGTATTATAATAAATTAATTTATAAATAATACTTTTTTTATAGTATATAAGAATATAAGGAATTTAGTCTTAATTATTAAGGTAATTATTATTAATTACTTACTTATTTTCTAAATTATAATTCTATTAAAAAGTTTTATTATAAAACTTTAAGAGTTTTTATAATTAATTATATTATTTTGAAAATTTATATTTAATATTATTTTTAATATATTACTTAAGGTCCTTAAATTTATTTTATACTTAAAGTAAAGATAATAAATATTATATAAATATTAGAGAATTTAATTAATAGTCTCTTAGTATTTTAAGCCTAAGTTTTAATTAAAATAAGTAAGTTAATTTACTATAAAAGTAATATTTAGCCTTATTATTATTATTATATATAGAATTATTCCTACTTTATATTAAAAGAGATTTATTTTATTTATTAAGACTTTATTTTTATATAGGAGAAGCTTAATTTATTTTATAGGAATTATATTTCTTATATAAAATTTATAATTCTTAGGGAGGAGCTTTTTAATTTTCTTATAATATATAACTTATAATAACTAGAGTTATTAAAATACTTTATTATATAGGATTTTAATTCCTAAAAGCTACTAAAGAGGCTTATTTATTTTAAAGTAGTATCTCTATTATAATTTAATAATTACTTCCTTTATAAAAGCCTTATATAATTTTAAAAATACTAGAATATAATTATTAATATAAAAGAAGAATATTATTTATCCCTTTTATTAATAATAGTTTTTTTTTAGGAACTTAGGAGAAATTTAGCTCTTTAAGTCTCTTTTTTAAGTAATATTATTAAAATAATAATGATTTCTAGAGACTATAAAGAGCTTTTTAAAGTCTTAGTATATTTCTAGGTTTTTAATATTTAAGAGGTATTTATATATAAATCTCCTTATTAATTAGTATATATATAAATATATTTATTATATTATATTAGAGAAACTTAAAATTAAACTAGGCTATAATAATTATAAGAATATAAAAAGAGGTTCTTATAAGAGTTATTATATATATATTATAAGTATTTTATATTTATTTAATTTATAAATATATACTTAATAATAACTAAATACTTAGTATTCTCTTAAGGTACTTTTCTTAATTTCCTTTTATAATTAGGATAATTTATACTCTCTAAAATAGCTTTTCTTAGTTTCTTAAAAACCCTCTATTAGAGGGTAAGGTTTATTTAAGGTATTTAACTCTTTCTTTTTAAATTTAAAATACTTTTCTTAGCTTAGTAATTATTAATATAATATTAATAGAGGTAATAAATTTCTCTAATAAGTACTTAAAAGGTAAGAGGTTATAATATTATAAGTTCTTATGGGGAGGGAGTTTTTAGAGAATTTATTATAATACTTAAGGCTCATTTTTAGAGTCTTTAATAATTAGGAGCTTCTAGAGAGCTTATTACTATATACTAGGCCTTTATTAATTTTTATCTTACTCTTATTAATTATATAAAATATACTAGGTATTATATATAAATATAATAAGTTATTTAGTTTATAAGGAAGAACTTAAGAGTCTTTATATAAGTAGCTTCCTACTAGGAAGGCTATTTTAAAAGATATTCTAGGGGTTATTCTCTTAAGTATAAGTCTCTTAAATAAGTTCTAGATCCACCCCCTTATATTAA
Organism: Colletotrichum agaves; assembly: GCA_036785465.1. Classification (NCBI taxonomy): domain Eukaryota; kingdom Fungi; phylum Ascomycota; class Sordariomycetes; order Glomerellales; family Glomerellaceae; genus Colletotrichum; species Colletotrichum agaves. Next base: position 9,452 of record JAXISO010000466.1, on the reverse strand, counting down.
TACCTATTTTAAAGTCTTAATATTAATTAAAGAATTTATAAGGTATTCTGTAGTTTTAGAATATAGAGAGTATATAGTTATATAAGTATACTATAGTCTTTATAATCTTAGGTTATAGAATAAATAGGAGCTTTATACTAATAATTATTACTCTAGTTTATTCTTTTATTATTACTATTATTTACTCTACCTCCCTATTTTAGGCTTAAGTATTTAGGGTAAATAATTTAAATTTAATATCTTAATTATAAATTATAAATTAAATATACTTATATTTATAAATCTTATTATTAGTTTTAATTTCCTTTACTTATATATAGTATATATTCTAGAGGTAAATTAGGAGTTCTTTAATTATATTAAAGAGTATATTTATTTTATAATTTACTAAGTAGAAGTCCTATATAAGGCCTATAACTCTATTAATTATAATTATTAATAAAATTACTCCTCTATAGCCCTATTTATAATTATAAAAATTAATTGTAAGCCTCTTACCTAGTTTTATATAGGCTATAGATTTCTTAGGAGTTTAATAAATTATTCTATATATTTTCCCTATTCTATATACCTTATAATTAATTATCTTTATACTTATAGAATTTATAAATAATTATATACCCTTTATTATATTTATAATATACTTAATAGGGTTTAGTTCTAGGTAACTTAACTTATAATACTAGAGCTTAGTAGAGCCTTAAATAGGTCTCTGGATAGTTTTAGAGGTAAATTTATATTTCTTCTTTAACTTTAGGAGTTTATTAAGAGTAGGCTTAGGTATAGGAATAATTATTATAAGTATTATATTATATAGGGACTAATAATTTAATATATATTAATTATTAATATACTTAAGAGAGTATAATAAATTATAGTCTATATAGTATATATAATTATTACTAGGGCTTATATTCTACTAAATCCCTTATTTATAAAACTTCTAAAGAAATACTAAGTTATTTATAAGGCCTATATAAAGTACTATATTATAAATTTAAAGTATAATAGGCTCTTTAGGCTTTTCTAAATAAATATAAGTAGTCTTATAAGTCTTAATTAGAACTCTCTATATCCCTATTTATAGGAAGTTCCCTAATAGGGCTACTCTTAAGGTTATAAATTAGTAAGAGTTATTAAAAATATATATTATTATTTTTAAGTCTAGAATTATAGAATTTATAAGTATATAATACTTCTAAATTATAAAAGTTACTTTTATTTAATTTCTTAACTTTCTATATAGTTAATTAAGTTAAATAGAGATTTTTATAATTTTTTAAATATACTTTATAAAGTTAGAATTACTTTTTATATAGTACTTAAGTATTACTTAAATTCTATAATTTAGTTCCTTGGCTTTTAAGTAAAGGGTTTTATTAATATAATAGTACTTTGGGAGTAAATAATATATTTAATAAATTTTATAAATAATTTTACCTATTATAGGAGAGTCTAAAATTAATTCTTCTTATTTTTAGTAATTATTAATAAGAGTCTTTATTTACCTTTAATTCTTTCCTCTATTTAAAGTATTAAGAATAAGGCCTTAGTACTTAATTATATTAATTAGTTCTTTATAAGCTTATAAGACTAATTTAAAGACTCTATAGGTTATTTTACTCTTTTCTTAAGTATTATTATAATTAAAGAGAAACTCTTAAAGGTTAATAATTATTATACTTATTATAAAAGTATTATTATAAATCTCTTTACTTTTCTTAATTTCGTAAATAAATACCTATAACTTTATATAACTTTAATTTAAGGCTTTATAGAGTTCTAGAAATTATAAATCCATGGATTATATATTAAGTACCTTACTTATAAAGGCCTTATAAAAAGTACTCTCTTAATAGGAAATCTAGGTTTTTAAATTCCTTTTAGTATTAAAATATTTTTAATAGGGGTATACTAATATAAATTAGTATTTTATAATTATTTAAATTCTTCTCTCTTAAGAGTTATAATTTATATATTACTTAAACTTATAAAACTAAATATTAAGACTCTTCTTAGTATAATAATAATAAGTTCTAAGTTTAGGGTTTATACTCTTATAAATATAATTCTAAATAATATAAATTCCTTTTATTATATTATTTTATATAGTAACTTAAAAAGTATATTTAAATCTTCTTTTTTTATAAAACTTTTAATTTATAACTAATATATTTACTATGGATTATATATAGGGCTAATTATTTTCCCTACTAAGTATAATCCTAGTTTTATTTCCTAAGGGAATTACTAAGATTAATAAAGTACTTTATATATATACTTAAGAATAATTAAATAACTTTAAAAGCTCTAACTTCTTTATAAATTTAATATATTAAAAGTTTAAAGTTATAAAGTTTATACTACTACTAGGATTAATTATTTCCTAGACTCTATAACTATATATAAGTAACTTAATACTCTTAATCCAGAGTACCTAGTCCTTTAAATTATTTAGGAGAGTTTTATTAGTAACTTAGAATATTAATATTATTATTATAAATATTAAGAGTATTATAATATTATAAAATATATAATTAAAATTTTTAAATAATTAATACTTATAATACTTATTAAATTATTAATTATTAAAATTAGTAATCTCTATATTATATTATTATTTCTGCGGAACTGTGTGAATTTCACACGGAGATATAAGACTCACAAGTCTCATAACTGTGGGTTGTGGACTAACTATTCTATAAATAAGTACTCCCTGAATTTAATACTAGATATAATGTATAGTGTATTATCCTAAGATAAATAAAGTGGAGAACTTTATAAGGTGTTAAGTTTAGGGGGTGCTTGTTTTTAGAATATTTAATTTATAATAATATTTATAAAACTTATAAGCCTTATATATTAAGAGTAAAAGATTATATAGTCTTTTAATAATAAAATAATATTAATACTTAATTTTAATATTAAATAGTTTAATAAGAATTATAAGTATTAATACTTTGTATTTTATTTAATATATTATAATATTATAATACTTTTTACTTTTAATTAATATTTTTAAGTTTTAAGTAACTAATAAAGTACTTTTAAATATTATTATTTATATAATAAAACGTTATATTTATAATATGAATTATTTTATATTTATATATATATAATAAAGTTTTTAAAATTAAATTATATAAAGTAAAACTAATTAATAATAAAAGTAGTAGTATTAAAACTAATATAAACTTTACTATTAAATTATATTATTTAAATAAAAGTATTTTAATAATTTAATTAATAATACTAGACGTTTTATATTATAAACTATAATAATATTATAATATTAATAGTCTTCTATTTTTAATTATAATTATATTATAATAATAAAACAAATAAATAAACTTTTAAATTATTTTAAATAATTAAAAAAATACTATATTATAATAAATTAAATAACTTTCTTAATAATATTAAATTATACTTTTATTTAAATTCTTTTTTATAAATAAATTACTCTCTTTTATAATTAAACTCTCTAAATAAATTATAATATACTTATTATTAAAAAATTATTTAAGAAATTAAATAAATATTAATTTAATAAATATATAAATAAATATATTAATAAAATTATTATTATAAATTTATTAAAATTTATAATTCTCTCTTCTTTTATATAATTAATAAAATATTATAGAATTAATTATATATTATTATTATAATATAGCTACTTAAGTATAACTATATTTAGAACTTCTATTCTAAATATTCTATTTCTTTTGCGCGCATGGCATAATAGGGGCGCGTGTAAAGGGTAGCCGCACCCTTGAGCCCCACATGGGCCTTTTATGCGCCTTAACACTACATTCAGAACAACAACCCAAGGGTCACACATTCGAATCCCACTTTGCGCGCGCGCGCATTGCGGCTCAGCGTGGGCTTACAGGGCCACTATAGCGCATAAACCTGTACAGGGCCCTGGGAGCGCGGGACTTATGTACCGCACACTGGCACCCAGTATCCCTACCAGAGTGTAAGTCGCGCGGACGCAACTGCTGGTGAATGGGGGGGTGATGTTACTTACTTACTTACTTAGTAACCTTTGTGTCTGGAAAGAAATGGGGTCTTCTCTATGCTGAATGAGAAATGAAAACTGTCACGGCGTGGCTACTTAAGTGTGGCTATATTTAGAACTCCTCTTTTAATTATTCTATTTCTTTTATACTTATAGTATAATAAGTATATATATAAAGACTAGCTATACTCTTAAGCTCTATAGGGGCTTTTTATATACTTTAATATTACTTCTTTTTAATTATTCCTAGTTTAATAAAGTATTTAAAGAATAAATATAAATTTATATATATAATAATAAAAATAAGAAAATTTTAAAAGTAGTAGAAATTTTATTAATAATAATATTAATTATAAATATAATTTTATTTTAGTTATTATATTATAAATTTTTAATTCTGAAATACTTTAAATAATCTCTTTATACTTAGAATAAATTATTATACTTAAGAGAATTAAAATAAAATTATATATTTCTTTATAAATTAATATAATAATAAAGCTAAGTTATAATAATTATTTAGTATTATCTATAAGTAATTTATTAATAGAATTGAATAACTTTATTATTATTAAATTAATAAGTAGGAATATTAAATTATAACTAACGTTCTTCTTTTTTATTTAAATTATTAATTAATAGTTTTACTATTTATTATACTTAATTATAAGTATTAAATTACTATAATAAAACTTAAATAAACTTCTAGCTAGTAAATTAATATAATATATATTTCTCTTACTTTATACTAAATATTTTACTTCTAAATATTTTACTTCTTTAAACTAGTTTAATTTATATTATAATTACTAAATATAATTGTTTTCTCTTAATTCCTCTAAAAGAGATTAATAATACTATTACTACTTAAGATTATAATATTCTTATTAAAGATAAATAGTTTTTCACTTCTTAGAATTATTTATTTTAGTAATAAAATTAGACCTTTTAAGTTAAAATGCTTCCCTCTTAGAAAATTTAATTATTAAGAGTTTAATTATATTATTTACTTATATACCTGGAATAGTAAACCTATAGTAGTTTAATAATGAAATAAATTAATAGAACCTAAAGACTACTTATTTTATTATAAAGTCTTTTATATTATATACTACTTATTAGTAAATCTCTATTTCTATAATACCATATATATAGAAATTAAATAAATTTCGTATTTTAATTATAAGAATAATTATTCCCAATTCCTTAGAGTAGCTTTATTAGAATTATATAACTAAGATTAATTTTAAATTATTAAAGACTTATATAATACTTTATAACTAAAATATAAGTTTCTTAGTTATAAGTAATTATTATAAATAGTTAAATTAACTAGGCTAGTATACTAGAGTATACTATATTAAGTAAATTTATAACTAAAGAGGGAAAGAAAACTCTATAATAAAGTAAGTATAAGATCTTAGCCTTATACACTAGGGCTTATAAGGCCCTACTTATATAATTATAGTTATATAATTTATGAGTTATTACCCTAGAAGTCTAGGGAATACTAGTATTATAATACTACTCCCCCTTTTAATAGTATTATTATTTATAGTATAACCCCCTATTCCTCGAAGAATAAAACTCTTCCTTAGGCTACTAAGTTATTATTTAGGTATTAAATAAGTATTTTATTAATAGTAGTAAGAGTAAGCTATATATCAAGTTATTTTAGTAGTTCTAGGCTTTATAGATTATTAATATAGAAGGCCTAGAAAATTATAAAGGTATACTAGAAGCTCAAGTTAAATTCTTTTTATATTTCTTTTAATTAACCCTATTTTATTATTTTCCTTATTATATTTAAAATACTATAATATAATAGACTTTATATTTTGTTTTATTATTAAAATTAATTAGTAGTAGGGGTAGCTCTATTTAACTTAATAGTAAGCTACTAGTAGCTTTTTATAGTTTACTAGGGTAAAATACTAAGTAGTATTTATATTTAGTGGCTAAATCTAGGACTTAAATACTCCCCTTATTAGTAGTCTTAATAGACTAGAAGCTATTCTATAGTAGGAATGATTTTAAGAAGTTCTTATAATATTAGTTAAATATAAAAGTATAAATTATATTATTTATCTAAAGGTTATTTAAGTAGTAGTATTAATTAGCTACTTACTTATATAGCTTGAATAATAAATATATTCCCCTTTATAATATTTTATATAATATAAAGTTAGCTAGTTAGGTACTAGGTATTAGTATAGTTTCGCTTTTCCCTAGTATTATTAAGCTTAATTAAGTATTACTCCTAGTTAAAGCTTATTTATGGGGAGTAGTTATACTTAATTTTAAAGAAGTAGAGGCTTATTATTTTATTTAGTAGGGTAGCTTATATAAAGTCTATAATAAGTAGTATTTTACTTTAATTATCTTAGAATTAATTAGGTTAGGGCTAAAAGTACTAAGTAAAGTACTAATTTATTATCTCTGTTTAATTATTAATTTTAGTATAAACTACTATAAATAGTTATAATTATACTTTACAAATTTTATAAAGTTTATTCTAGAAGTTAGAAATAAATTATAACTCTTTATTAAATATAATAATAATTAGGAAGTTTATATAGTAGGAAATATTAATATTAATATAATATAATTATATAATATTCTAGGCTATTATTATTTTATAGTAAAGTAACAAAATACTTTTTTTTATAAGTAATAAACAATTATAAATATATTATTAAACTTATAACAATTTATGGAGTATAATATATAGTTTATAATAATATACTCTTGAAAGTAATTAGGAATTTCTAGAGAGTAAAGCTCCCCTAGGAACGTATTATAAAATTTCTAAGTATAGTAGTATATATAGTAGTTTTAAATATTTTACTTAATATTTAATTTAAAGTATAGCTAATAATAATATTACTTAAAAGTCTTTAGTATTTTATTTTACCCTAGGTAGGTAATTAGTTTCTATATATAGGCTTCCTAAATAAGTTATATTTATAGGTTCTCCTTCTCTAGAACTACTAGCTTTCTATTTATTATAAGGAGACTATTATAAACAACCTCGTAATTCTTTTACCCTACTACTAAAGCTTAGAGAGGCTATAAAAATAGTATAGTAATATTTTTAAAGTACTCTTTAAATAAAGAAAAATAACTCTTAAAGTTTTTATTTAAGTTAAGAGTACTTACTAAAGTCTTAGAAGTATTAATACTAGTAAATAGTATTTCTTAGAGCTCTATAGTAGTTTTCTAGTTAAGGTAATCTTATAGGAGTAATACTTATATTGTATTAATATTATAGTGTACAGGGCTAGGCCTGGGCTTATTTAGCCTAAAGAGTGCGCGAAATATTATTTATTTAAAACTAAGGAGGGAAAAGAAAGGTTTTCTATAATAAATAAAAAGTCTATATATAAGTAGCCTAGTAGGAACTTACTAGGAGATTACTAAGTAGGGACTAGGTAAATAAGTATAGGTAAGGCCTGGGCTAATTATTCAGGTATAGCTTATAATATATAGAGAGCTTACTAAGTATAGAGATTTTTATTTTTTTAAGTTAGTATATTAATAAGAATTTTCTTTTGCTTTAACTAGTACTTAATATTAAAGTTAAAGTTTTATAAGAACTCTAGCTTAACTAGTTTATTAAATATTAATAAGGTACTTTATTATAAAGTATAAAAGTAATTAGTAATTTATAATTACTTTAAACTTATATAGAAAGACTAATAACTTAATATATTATTCTTTTATAGCTAGAATAATTACTATTATCTCTGAATTATAAATTAAATAGTTTATAATTTATAAAGTACTTTAATAATTTTAATATACTTATTATATTACTTAAAGCTATTAGGAAAATAGCTAAAAATAAGTTTAGCCTAAGGATTTATATTTATATTTAAATAGGTATTTACTAAGTCAAACTAATAAACTATATATTTAAACTAGGTAGTAATTACTATAAATACTCTAAAGAAGTATAATATTAAAGCTATTATATAAGTATTCTAAAAAGTATTTATAGTCTATATATTTTCTTATATACCTACCTATACTTTATAGTAATTTAAGTAACTAATCTTATTAAATTTATAGAAGAAAGCTTACCTAAGTAGTATAGGCTTTATTATTACTTTAAATTAATTAATAATTTCCTAAGTACTTAAAAACGTAATGTTAGTATCCCAAGGTAATTACTTTATTAAATAATACCCTATATATATAAAATAAATATATTCAAATTTAGGATACATAATAAGAGATCTAAATATAATAAGGGCTAATAGTATTAAGCTAAATATTTAGCTAAAAAGTAGTTACATAATCTAGCTAAGTAGCTAGGCTCTAGGCTTTACTCTACTTAGTAGTAGTTTATAGGTATTATTATAATACTAGTAGTCTTTTATTTTTCACGGCTACTACTCTATAACCTATATTAAATAAATACTTCTAAATTAAATATTAATTAAATTATTACTCTTTTCTCTCTTAATTTCCTCTATTTACTATATAGCTCTCCCTTATAACTTATCCCTCTATATAAATTATTATACTATTATAATTAATAAAGTATTTTGATAATTTATTAGGTATTAACTTAGTAAGTATATTAGTGAGATTACTATTATTATCAATTTATTAAACTTTATAAATCTCCCTTCTCTTATATAATTAGTAAAGTACTATAATATTAATTATAAATTACTTCTCTTTTATTATACTTAGTTTAATAATATATTAATATAGGGAGTATAAATCTATATATATAATAGTAGGAATATGAGGTTTATAGAGGTTATTTATAGCCTTATTAATACTAGTACTTATTATAAAAGTGAGATTTATACTAGCTACTATACTATATATTTTAGAAGCTAAAATACTATAGGTAATTTATTTATACTTTATAGAGTTAAAATGGATTATATTACTTGAGATATTAAATATATTATTAGTATTAGAGATCTCCTTATTAGTAAGAATAATTATAAAGTTAATTTAGAATAAGAGATTATTATTATTAGTAAATAATTTATTAATAAAGATAAATAATTTAGACTTTATAAAGTTAAAGGGAATAAATATAAGGCTATAATTAAAGTTCTCTTTTTATTAGTTAAGTTATTTATTAAGGCTCTTCTTATTCTTCATTATAGGGTATTATTTTTATATAGTAGTAGATAAGTTAAAATATACCTCTAATTAGTAACTTAAAGTAATATATATACCTCTTACTCTTTATTATATATATTATTCCTTTTAATTAATAGGGTTTATAGTATAATTAATAAACTTAATCTTTTTACCTTACTCTTTAAAAGGCTAGGAAGATTACTATAGAAGGATTACTATTTAAGAAGTCCTAAGAAAAAGAAATTAATACCCTACTTTAGTAGGAAGTCTTTAAATTTAAGACTTTTAACCCTAATAAGTAATATAATTAATTCTTTTA
>JAXISO010000465.1:0-22129 GCA_036785465.1 Colletotrichum agaves | reverse complement strand
TCTTTTAATAATTATTCTTAATTATTTAGAATATTATACTAAAATTTATAAATTTATTATATTATTTATAAGTAGTAAATTAATTAAATATTTATAGTAGGTACTTATTAAAGAATTATTTTATAATATAATTTTTTTCTAGGTAGTAGTTTTCTTTTAGGCTATTATTATTATTTAGAGTTAATTAATTATTATTATTCTCCTTTTTTCTTATATTATTTAAATAAATAATTATTAATTTTAATTATAAATTCTATATATTAGAGAAAGTTATTAAGTTAATTAATTTTAATAATTTTATTCTTAATATTATTCTTAAGTCCTTAATAAAATATAAAGATTTTAATTTCTTTAGTAAAATTAAATTAAATACTAAGTTATTTAAATAAGGTAATATATTCCTTAGTTAATTTAGTTTATTAAAATTATATAAGGTTTTATTTAATTTATTATTTCTTATTAGGGTCTTAGAATAGAGAGTATAAGGTTTTCTTAAATTTCCTAAAATTATTATAAATATTATATATTTTAGTTAAGTATTTATTTAGAGTTTTATATTTAAGGAATTCTTCCTAAATTAGTTTAAATTATTTAAGGGTTTAATTTCTAAAATAAGTAATTATATATATAATTTTCTTAGTTTTATTAATAAAGTCTTTATAGTAAAAGTTCTAATAATTCTTAATTTAAATTAGAAATTCTTTAAATTATTTTAAAGTATTATTATAAATAATAAAAGTACTAAATTTAAATTTTTATTATTTATTTAAGGGGGTTAAAATAATATTAATTATAATATAAAGAGTTTTAATTTTATTTTAGAGTTCTTTAATATAAGTATAATTATTCTATTTTTAAAATTAGAGGACTTTATTCTTAAGGTTTAAAATATATTAAGAGTTACTATTAAATTATTATATTATTTTTTTAAAATTATAAAATTTAGTAATTATTTTATTATATATAATTTAAATTTTAATAATATTAGTATTTCCTTTCTTAATTCTAATTTAGAGTTAATTATAAATTTCTTTTTTAAGGTTTATTTTATTATTTAAGTTAATAATTATTAGGGCTCTCTTAAGTTCTTTAATTAAGTTTATAAGTTATTTAAATAAAAAAGAGATTCTTAAAATAAGTAATTTAATAGAAGTATAGAATAATATTATATTTATTATTATTTAATAAGTATTAATAATTAATTTATTAAATAAGAGTAATTAAAGTATTATAATTAGTTTATTTAATAATAAAGTTTTATTAATAAAAATTAAGAGTTAATATTAACTAAATAATATTAGGGCTTATTAAGTAAAATCTTAAAAAGTAAATAACTCTAGTAATTAGTTATAATTATTTTAAAGTTTTTATAATATAAAAAGAGATTAAAAGTATTTTAAGGGATAATTATAGAGTTAATTACTAAAGAACTATAGAAGTATAATTTTAGGGTAAATTTAAGTTTATATTATATATAAATCTAAAATAATTCTCTTATTACTAGGACTAATATTTAATTATTAGTTTATAAGGGAGAATTACCCTTAGTATATTATTTTATACTTTTATTCTATTCTTAGGATTATTTATTAAAAGTTAGTCCTTCTTTATTATTATATAATTTATATTATAGTTCTTTTATACTAGGTAAGTCCTAAATATTCCTATAGTCTTATATATAGAGTATTATCCTAGTTACCTAGTATTCTTATAGGGACTTCCTTACTAGTTATACTTTATAAGTTATAATAGTAGGGAGTTTTAAGAAATTTAGCTACTAATAATTATATTTTACTTTTTCTATTTTTTAAATATTAAATACTATATATTTAAATAGTAATTTAAATAGAGTTATAAAATAATAAGAGTTATTTTAAATATTTAGCTTTTTATTTAAATAATATTTATAATTATACTTAGTAATAGTATAATAGCGCGTAAATAGGCCCCTGTGGGGCTTAAGGGTGTGGCTACTCTTTACACGCGCCCCTATTGTGGCATATGCGCACAAAAGGAACAGGACATTCAGAATGAGAGCTCCGAATGCAGCCGCACTTAAGTAGCCACGCCGTGATAATAGTACCTAGTAAAGTACTTATAAATTATACTATATTTTATAATATTTACTCTCTTAGTATACTTTTATAATTAACTTAAATTAAATTTATTAATTATTAATTATTTATTATAATATAAACTTATAAATACTAGAATATATAAAAGGAAATATTTTTCTTAGGAAGAATATTTTTATACTTTTACTTTAAATATATAATTTTTTACTTTAAAATAAAACTTTATTATATATTTAAAAGTTAATTAGGACTTTAGAGTTTGAATATATTACTAGAATTAATTCCTCTTAAATAGTAATAATAATATTATTAGGGAAGAAAGACTTAAGAAACTATTTTATAATAAGCTAGTTAAAGTTAACTAAAGTAATTCCTAAGAATTTCTTAGCTTTATTAACTAAATTATTAATAAAGTAATAATTATTAAGTTAATTCTTTATTAACTTAAAAAGCTATATTATATTAATTATAAGTTTATTAAAGCCCTAGTTAAGTAATTATAAACTATTATTTATAATAAAGAGAGTATATTTACTAAACTTCCTTAATAATAATATATAAACTATTTTAATACTTAATTAAGTATTATAGAGTATATATAATTAAATATAAAATAGTTTTATATATAAGTAGCTAAATTAGTAATTTTCTATTTTTAAAAAGTAAAAGAAGAATTATAAATAATTAAATTAACTAAATTAGTATACTAGAGTATATTATATTAAATAAATCTATAATTAAAGAGGGAAAGAAACTCTACTATAAAGTAAGTATTAAGTTCTAATTATATAGGCTAGGGCTTATAAAGCTCTCCTTATATAATAATTATTATATAATTTATAATTTAGTATTTAGGAAGTCTAGAGAATACTAGTATTATAATAACTTTAATATTAAGAATATAAAGAAATAATTAAGATTAGATTTATATATATATATATATTAAACTTTAAACTTTATAAAAAGAGAAATAATATAAATTTTATTATTATAAAAATATTATATATTTATTAATTAATATATAAAGTATAACTTAATACTATTTAAAATATAAAGTAATTACTATTTATTAAAAGATATTTAATACTATATAGAAGTTATTAGTATAAAGAAGGAATTTAACCTAATAAGGGAAAGATTAAATCTGAACCCAGTGCCCCCCTGCGAACTGCTGTAAGGAGCCGCCGGATGGGACGAGATACCTGTGTAAACAGGCTATTGTGGAACCCGGCAGTAATGTTTCCGAATTTCTCGCCTGATTTGCCCAAATCTTTTGTGGCAATGGCCAGACGGCCTGCTGAGAGGTGTCCGAGTACCCCTCCGGCCTCTCGCTATTTTCCAGGTAGACAGGTGCCCGGACCTCAACCAGCTTGAACTCGAAGCAGGGTAGGTAAGGTAATTCCCATCCACGCGTTCGGAACGACCTCCACTGTGAGAGTGTGAAAGGTATTAGTACTTAGCATCCATCTATTGAGATACCTGAGTTATTTCACAGATCTATTCGGATCCAGCAACATGCGGTGAGCTATGTAGGAGGTACTGAAGTATACCTACCGCCTTCGAAATACCACCCAGACCCCGAATATTCTTGTCCCTTGATTATTAGTCCTTGTTTTTGACCTGTTCTACCTGGAGCAAAAAGTGTCCATTCCAACGACCAACATCCACCTCTAGGAGCTACACCTCCCAACCGACCAACATTTGTTGGGTTGGCTTCCGAAGAAACTCTTCCCGCGGGCTGTCGTCTGTCGCTTATCCTGCCAATCTCGATCTCAATATCTTCGGCAGCTCAATCGACTCATTCATTGTCAGTCGCAATGGGTGTGTCCGCTGCAGCCAAAACCGCCGCCGCGACAGGCTTGGCATACAGTGGAAAGTCAACAAGAGAGAGAGAGCTCCCGCTCATGTCTCGCCGTCAGGTCGAGGGAATGATCGCCCAAGGCCGCTGCATCATTATCCTCGACCAATTCGTTCTCAAGCTCGATGGTTGGCTGCTCTATCACCCGGGTGGTGACAAGGCCATTCAACACATGGTTGGCCGAGATGCCACTGACGAGGTCACGGTGTACGTCCCCGGTCAAAACTTGGAAGGCATCGTCTATGACTGACACAAAGGCATCGCTCAGACTGCACTCTCCTGAGACGGTTGCGAGCATGACAAGATATCGAGTTGGTCGGATCGAGGGATACTGGAGGAACTTCGTACCACCTATTCAAGGTGGTAAGTTCAGGACAATTGAGCAATCCGGCCCTGACGTCGACGACGCCGATGATGATGACGCTTTGCGCTTCTTTGGTCCCTCCTCACCAAGCGACGTCAGCTCGCGTGAAACCTCCCCCGTCTTCGACACCAGCGATAGCGGCGTCAGAAGACGACCTGGCGCAACCCAGTGCCCTAGCTCGGCTTCTGTCTCCTCAGCGACTTTGGACGACGGCGACGACGAAGAAATGGACGGCACCGCATTCCTCGATTCCGAGACTCGCAAGAAAATCCGCCTCGATCTCCACAAGTACCCTCCGCTCGACGACGAGACCCAGGCCGGCATCGTCAGGAAATACAGACTGCTGCACCAGCGCATCAAGGACGAGGGTCTCTATGACTGCAACTACAGTGCCTATGCTATCGAAGCAGTGCGCTACACCACGCTACTTATCGGAATGCTGACCTTTTTGCGCTGGGGCTGGTACGCTCTAAGCGCCGTCTGTCTGGGATGCTTGTGGCACCAGTTGGTCTTCACGGTTCACGACGCCGGGCATATGGGCATCACCCACAACTTCCACATCGACACGTGTATCGGTATCCTCATCGCTGATTTCGTGGGGGGCCTGTCCGTCTGCTGGTGGAAGAGGAATCACAACGTCCATCACATCGTCACTAACTCGCCCGAACACGACCCGGATATCGAGCATTTGCCCTTCTTTGCTGTATCTCATCGGTTCCTCGGCAACCTTACGTCATCATACTACGAGCGTGTGATGGAATACGATGCTGCAGCCAAGTTCTTCCTGAAGGCGCAGTCTTGGCTGTACTACCCGATTTTGTGCTTCGGCCGATTCAACCTATACAGACTGTCTTGGGACCATATCATCTTCAGACGTGGACCAAAAAAGGGCATCGCCTGGTGGCACCACTGGCTCGAAGTGGCCGGGCAGATCTTCTTCTGGGCCTGGTTTGGATATGGCATCGTATACAGGTCAATCCCCACTAACTGGGATCGTTTCGTCTTTGTGATGATCAGCCACGTCCTCCAGTCACCGCTGCACTGCCAAATCACCCTATCACACTTCGCCATGAGCACAGCCGATCTTGGCCCCCACGAGTCGTTCCCCCAGAAGATGTTGCGGACGACAATGGATGTGGACTGCCCGACATGGCTGGACTTCTTCCACGGCGGCCTGCAATTCCAGGTGATTCACCACATGTACCCTCGCATTCCGCGCCACAACCTTCGCAACACGCAGAAGTTGGTGCAGGAGTTTTGTAACGATGTAGGTATTCCATACGCACTGTATGGCTTCCTAGAGGGCAACAAGGATGTCATCAGCAGGTTGGGCGAGGTGTCTCAACAGGCTGCCATCCTGGCCAAGTGTCAAAAGGCTGCGATCAAGAACGGTGACATCCTATACTAAGGGTTCAGCTCAACAGAGGCTACCACCCCCCAGTCTTTTGGGGAGCTGTACATATGCAAAGAATCAAGGGAAACTCGGACACGATCGGATTAGCAAAAGCAAAGTAGAGAGGCATATATCTGAAAGTGTGGCGCTTAGGTAGATCGGCTGTAATGTCTAAAACTAGATCGATGCGATGTGTGTGACAGTATTATGCTGCACAGCATGGCCTGGAAGCCCTTGATCCGATTAGTTCATCCCGAACCAATGCTACCCCTCCGCTGCAGCCTGTCACGGCATACATTATCTCCGACCGAAGAGCGCGTTGGTAGTTTCTTTTTTTTTGTGAGCGGAGGAAGGGATTTACAGCCAGTTTTCCTACTAGTATAATAATAGACTATTCCTGATACTTTAAATTAGAAGATTTACTCTTCCTTTAATAAGAAGAGTACTTGATGAAATTTTAAGAATTAAGATATAATTCTTTTATATATTATAGTTTATAATAGTTTTAATTACTAGGATTCTAATACTTTATTACTTTTAGAAGAAAATATTACTAAATAAATAATGATAAATTTTATATATTTATTAAATTAGGTTACTTTAAAATATATAAGTTTATTGATAATTAATAATTATACTAGAATGAAATTTAAGTTTAAAAAATAATTAAGAATAATAAAAATACTTTTTAAATATATTCTAAGTATAATAAAAATAACCTTAATATAGTAAATAGTAATTATAAGTAGTTAGTATTAGTAGTTATTATAGTATTTTAATAGGTAATAGTAGTAATATAATTAGTATTATATAACTAGGCTAGACTACTACTGAGGTAATTCTTGTTAAAGAGGAATGTCAAACCCCAGAGACACACGGTAAGCGACCACGGCGGTGGTGACTTGCGCTATGCGCCATCCTCGCACAGACTGGCGAATGATCATCAGCTTAGTGTAGGGTGTGGTGGGTGGTGAAGCTCTCCATCAAAAAGATTCCACCTTCGTCTCTCGCTTCCTATATCATGGTCTCTGGCAGGTCGCCTACGCTACTACGTGAGGCGAGTTGAACAGGCGTTCACGTCGTTGATCGGCAAGTCAGTGGACGTATCTGAGGCAAGATTCACTGTGGACAAGATATTCGACAGGGAAAGTAGCAGTTTAGGTGAACAGCCTGGCTGATGTCTTCGGAAACACAAGAGCTTGAGTACATCAGAGGTCTGCCGAATCCTCGCTGTAATCAAGATAGCCTCGAGTGTCCCCAGGGATTGAAGGCGGCTCCCACCACTTCCCCAACTTGGCTCTCTGCGGGCATCCGTCCCCATACATACCTCATCATTGAACGCGATCTCATGCGGTTTTATGCACGATAAGCCTGTCGGACGGAAGATGGCACACCGGGGGCGGGGGGGGGGGGGCCGGCGCTAGCTAGCTAAACGCCCAAAAGCTACTGGATCAGGATGCAATAAAGAAAGTACAGAATATCGCTAGCTAGCTAAACGCCCAAAAGCTACTGGATCAGGATGCAATAAAGAAAGTACAGAATATCGAGGAATTAACAGCAGAGAAGAAGCAATGTGTGAGTGGAGGACCACACCCACTCAGGCAAAAGAGCCACTCAGAGCTGATCACCCTTTCCCAAAGCCGTGGCTGCTGTAGAGAACCCGCCAGAGACAGGAGACAAGAGCCATCAATTTGCGATCCCCAGTCGCCCCTCTGTGGTCCGCTCTTCGCCAATCACCAACGGCACGGCGACTCTGGATCGAACGTGCTATCATGTTCGTCCTACATGGGCATGGACATGGTGAGGGGTTGTGATTATGCTGCGTGTTCGTGGCGCCTAGATGGGCGATGTCGTGCCGCTGGATGTTACGATATGGGTGGTGCACCCGGATCTCGGCTGAGCGGGCAATGGGAGGCAGCGAGACCAATTTTTTCTCTCTTCCTTTCCCCCCCTCCTCACCTTGTCGTTTGTACAACTGTAGGCCTCTATGTAGAGTTCTCTGCAAAGCACCTTTCCACGGCGCCACCTCCAAAGTCCCACTTGAGGGATCGTCTTGGGTATGTGCGCGTGCCAGAGCCTTGAGGACGAGTTCGAGACATTGCGGACAGGGTTAGGATTGGTGTAAGGCAAGTTGTTTTGTCCACGTCCATTGCTGCGAGATCCCCTCTAGGCAGAACGCAATGGAACAGCATGTCATGCGTCTGTGTACCGCAAGAGTGCTTCTGGCTACAGAGGTGAAGGTAGTGGGCAGCTGTTGACCAGAGGTCTTACAAACGAAGGACATTGCTTTGGTATGCTTTGAGGGTCTAGTCTATTTGAGCAGGCAGGGTCACAGAAAAGTATAAAGCATCTGGCTTTCCGAGAGACGTCGAAGATGGAGCCGCTATTTTTCAGACACATCCTCGTCCTTGGTCCGACATTTCCCACCGCATTTCTTGAGATCACGGACCTTAGACCAGCATACCGGAGTATTGTATACTTCACGATATCCATACTGTCTTGTGTCAACGACGTCACTTAGACGAGTAGCGACGCCTACCTCACGCAAGCCAAGCAGTACATTATCACTGTCCAGTCGAAGTTACCATAAGCTGTCGACCATGGGCAAGAGCAAGATGGACGATGCCGCCGCGGCCCGCATCCGCAAAGCTCGCGGTGAGAAAGTAAGTGACCCAGACCCCGCGTGCGTTAAAGCAAGCTAGCTAGCCCCCTTGGAGACAATCAGCTAAATATGGTAGGATGAATTCGCAAAACGGGCGACAATGGCTGCCCAGGCAAATAGGGAAAGCGATCCATCCAGCAGGGAACAGCAAGGTATTCAATCGACTGGTCAGGGCAAACAGGATGGGGCCAGGAAGAAGTAGGGGACTCGGGGCCGGGGGATGGTGGCCAGACTGTGATGCAGAATTTCATAATAGTGAATTGTGATGGGAACAGAGAGTTGGAAAGGAGATGGAACGCACCGGACCTTTGAGATATGAGCTATTGGTTCAACCGGAGACAAAAAGGACGAAGAACTAAGGTAGGAGAAGAAAGTTGGTTTCATACATAGTATGTGCGAGTGTCTCTACTGGGCACTCAGTGCGCTGCTGCTGATGACCGATGACCGCACGGTGACGTTACGAAGAGAAAAGAAGAAGACGCAAAAGAAAGACGAGGATCGGACAGGGATGGTTGAAAAATGACCAGGACGAACCAAATCGTTGGAATTTCGGGAGGACCTCGGGGCTGGGATTGATCCTTCTTATCCTACAAGTGCCAGGATGCTCGGACCCGGGGCCACCGGGGGTCAAACCAGCCCGGTGAACAAACAAGTTTGAATGAAAAGCTCATTAGGAACCCGTAGCTGCCTTCGCCGCGAAGCTCATGAGTTTCCTCGGCATGGTTGCGTGATGGCTTGTTTGGTTGGTTGATTAGGGCAGGAGGACTACGAGCAGTCAGTCAACTCCGCGCCTGGAGAAAAGACAAATCTCGGGTTCCAGGCAGCCCCTGGTCGCCGGCTGCAGTGAACTACTTACTCACTGTCAGGTGGGATAGATAGTCTGGAGTCTTGGGAGTGCCGGAAAGGCCGATGACGCTTGCTGAGGTCAAGTTGAAGGGCACGTACCTAGTTTCTATAGAGTATCGAGCCTCACCCTTACCGTACACACCTACGTATAATGGCCGCGGTGTGCTCGTATGAAGGTCGCGAGTTGAGAAAAAGACATAGTATTCTGGTAAGGCCATACACACAAGACCCAGACGTAGACGCGTAAAGTAAGGCATGAGGAAAGGCGTTGTCTTGGCTCCCCTCGCCGGCAGGCACTGGTGCTCACATCTATCAACCGGGCGGGGAAGTCGGACCGTCCTCTCTTCTCCACTGGAGAGGACGGAAGTACCTAAGGACCGGCGGGAGGCGGGCGAGGACCACAATATTCGTACCTAAGAGACAACTGTAGATAGATATCCATGCGTTTTTTTGGGTCGATAAGACAGCATCGTTGTGTTGGGTCACGGGTGGAGGGGAGGTATTAATTGATGTACCTTATCCAGTGACAGCCTGGTGACCCCTGGTGCTGCGCCTGGCACCGCTGGCGGCTTGTGCACCAGCCTATTTTCGAGCGGGATTTAATACCTATTGCACCTTAATTGCCTAGACAGGTAGGTACCTTAGGTACCTTGCCTTTCCATTATGCGTATGGCTATGAGGTGTACACCAACCAGTAGCAGACTTCGCTGTCTCTACACCTACCCGACCTCACCTCACCTCACCTCCTCCGTCCAGCTGCACGCCTTGCTCACCCCCGCGAATCACGGCCACCCTTTCGCCTCGCAGATTGATTGCTTCGAACTACCCACGTAAGGTACCCATCGTATCCCACCGCCCAATTTTGCAACATCCAGCAAGTTACCTACCTATCTTATCGGGACCCGGGAGTGAAACAGCTCGCGAGGTAACTTGACTGTCAAGATCGCTCTGTGCACTCGACCACTCGGCCCAAGGCTGTCCACCTGGTCAACACGCGTGCAACGCCAGCGCCGCAGGGGATGATCTTGTAGCTCCGCATACCGTCCCTGTCCTCGTCTCCAACGCCGTATCTGTCTTCATCTTTCCCGCAGCAGCCATGGATGTCGGCATTCAGCGGGCCTTAAACGACAAGCTCTACGACAAGAGGAAGGTCGGAGCTCTCGAGTATGTTGCTCGTAACATCAGCCTCGTCCTCTGAGCCGTCCCTAATCTCCCAATCTCACTAGACTTGAGCGTGTCATTCGCGAGCTGGTCGTAACTAGAGACTACCAGAGAGTCCAGGCCATCCTAGAGCAACTGTGCAACGAGTTTGCCTACGCTGTTCATCAGCCCCATGCCAGAAATGGAGGGCTGATCGGTCTGGCTGCAGCCGCAATAGCCCTCGGTCCTGTATGTATCTTCTATCGCTCAAAGCCGTCGACCGCTTCTTCGCCGTGAAAAGCCTGCCACATCCTAAACCCCGCTGTAACCACTGACATCGCCATAGGAACTGCCCCGTTATCTCGAGAAGATCGTGCCGCCAGTCTTGGCCTGCTTCACCGACCAAGACGCGAGAGTGAGATACTATGCTTGCGAAGCCATGTACAACATCGCCAAAGTTGCCAAAGGCGAGATTCTCATCTATTTTAACGACATTTTCGACGCTCTCTGTAAGGTACGCTGACTCGTCTCGTCGTCCTTCACCTCCTTAATCCAGTCTTCTAACCTGCCCTCTCTTTAGCTTGGCGCCGACTCTGAACTATCCGTCAAGAATGGCGCAGAGCTGCTCGATCGTCTTATCAAAGACATTGTTTCGGAATCGGCTGCTTCTTACGTGTCGGTACTAGAGGGGGAGCTGGCCCAGGAAATCAATGACAAGGACGAGGCCGAGGACCGCCCTCCCCCACCGACCGCCTTCTCATTGCGCCGCTTCATCCCTTTGCTCCAAGAGCGCATATGGGTCATCAACCCTTTTACCCGGCAATTTCTTGTCGGATGGATCACATTGTTGGACTCCATTCCCGATCTTGAGCTTGTCACTTTTCTTCCCGACTTTCTAGGTGGTCTGCTGAAGTTTTTAAGTGACCCCAACAGAGATGTCCACGTCGCTACTCAGTCCTGCCTCGACAAGTTCCTCAGTGAGATCAAGAGAATATCTAGGGTCAAGAAAGGTATTGCCCAGAGCAAGAAGTCGCGGGAAGGCGGTAAGCGCAAGCGTGAGGAGTCTGTCGATTCGGGTAGCGTCCAGATCGAGCCTGAAGAGGGCGACGAAGTCTCTTCGCAGACCGATGACGATGGCAGTGGCGAGGAGGACTGGATCCCTGGCCAGGACGTTCAAATCAGCTACCGTAAAATTCTTGAGATTTTGACAGCTTCTCTCGATTCCCCTCTTGGTACGTACAACGGCATAAAACCCTGCCTCACGCTCGTGCGTACTGACACCCTCCGCAGAAGAAGATTCCTTATTGGAATCGCTCCGTTGGATCGTCGAGTTCTTGGACATTTGCCCCGAAGAAGTTTTGCCATTTACTCCCAAGGTGCTGGCCCACATGCTGCCTGCTATGGCCAGCGGCGTCGAGTCCATCCGCCAGGCTGCCGCTCGCGTCAACGCCGGCCTCATGGACTATGTTGTCTCTTTGTCAGATGAGCCGGAAACCGGTGGGGCTTCTCAATCTACATCACGAATCCCTCTTTCCGAACGACAGGATGGGGCTTCTAGTGCACGTGCTTCTCTCTCAAGTTCTCGGGACTTGGAAATGAGGAGCCCGACTCCAGCTCAAGGTCACAACCGGTCGATATCGACACCGACTGTGCCGACCGTGACTCCCCATCCCCAGGTAGACTTGGATTATGCGGCGGCCGTCAATGCTCTGACTTTGCTCTTTCTCAACGATCACGAGGCCACGCGAGTTGCTGCTCTGACGTGGTTGATTATGCTCCATAGGAAAGCTCCTAGGAAGGTGCTTGCTTTCAATGACGGGACTTTCCCCGCGCTGCTCAAGACCCTTTCAGACCCAGCAGAAGCCGTCGTGACCAAGGATCTGCAGCTTCTCTCACAAATATCTCGTAACAGTGAAGACGACTACTTCTCCAACTTCATGGTTAACCTCCTTCAGCTGTTTGCCACTGACAGAAAGTTGCTCGAGACGCGCGGAAATCTCATCATACGTCAGCTCTGCGTTAGTCTCAGCGCTGAAAGGATTTACCGGACACTTGCCGACTGCATAGAAAAAGAAGAAGATGTCGAATTTGCTAGCATCATGGTGCAGAATCTGAACAACAACCTCATCACAGCTCCGGAGCTAGCGGAATTGCGCAAGAGGCTCCGCAATCTGGAGTCCAAGGTCAGTGAGATTCTGAACCCTATTAAATGATCCCTAAATGCTAATGAATTCTTCTCAGGACGGTCAGACCTTTTTTGTCGCTCTCTTCCGCTCGTGGTGTCACAACGCTGTGGCCACTTTCTCCCTTTGCCTTCTAGCTCAAGCCTATGAACAGGCGTACAATCTCCTCCAAATTTTGTGAGTCGCTGGTCAATGATTAAACCCCACCCAACGAAGCATGACCTAATGACAGCAGTGCCGAGCTGGAGATGACGGTGAACATTCTCATCCAGATTGACAAGCTGGTTCAGTTGATAGAGTCACCTGTGTTCACCTGTGAGTTTGTCCTTTTTCGACCAAACGCCACAAGCACATACTGACTGGCTCAGACCTTCGTTTACAACTATTGGAACCAGAAAAGTACCCCCATTTGTACAAATGCCTTTACGGGCTTCTTATGCTTTTACCGCAGTCTTCCGCCTTTGCTGCCCTAAAGAATCGGTTGAACAGCGTCAGCTCGATCGGCTATTTGCACATCGCACCTAAAGTGTAAGACTCTGCTCCTCGCCCTTCCACTTCTTCCACTTCAATCAACTCTCAAGATATCCTAAGTCGTAGGAACTTTTTCGCGCCCCCACTCTTTATTTGGGTAGTGGCTGACTAGTCTCCACAGGAACCCCAGTCCCGCGACTAGCTCAAGCTACGACAGACCGAACAGGTTGAAAGGCCGGGAGGAAGGCATCATCCGTTGGAACGAGTTGCTTGAGAAGTTTCGCAGTGTCCAGGAAAGAGCTCGACGCGCGCAGAGAGGCGCAGGAGATGTTGAAGATGGCAGAGGCAGCCTCGGCCTCGCAGACTTGCGCCTGGGGGAGGGTCCAGACGCCAAAGCAGGCAAGGAATCGCGCAATCCTAGCGCTCCACCAGTGCCCGTTAAGGATTCTGCACCCCCAGCTGCGCCGCCAACAAAGCGAGCTGGCTTGGGAATGCGGCAAATCAGGAATCTTGGAGGTGCTGTCAGAGGAAAGCGAAATGGTTGATATTGATCGTCCCTGGGCGGCGGTTGTCCTGAGCGCACAGTTGTACTCATACCCCCCATTGATGTTGATGCAAGCGGTAGCAGCTGTCTGTATGCTAGTAGTAAGAGACGCAATTGTCAGCGGCCTTTTCGAGGACTTTCTCTCTCGACTAAGCCCTCGAAGATAGCATCACGGTGCTGAATGACGTTGCGAACCTCAGCGCGAAGGTTGTCGAGCTCCATCCGAGCCCTTTGCACATCATCGGGGAGGCTAGAGAACTGGTGGATCTGGGCGTCCAAGCAATTCTTTCGGGCGAGGATTTCAAGGTACTGGGTCTCTGCCTGGGAAACCTGCTCAATCGTGGGATGCGGCGAAGTCGTTGACTGATCGTGATTCGACATGCGGTCTTTCAACTCGGGAAGACGAGCAGCCATGGCCTTTATTTTCCTCTGCATTTCCACGTTTTGGCGAGCCAGGTCGTTGGCGGGCTTGTAGTCATCGCTGCGCAGTGTTTGTAGCAATCTATCTGCGGCGGCGGACTCTTGCTCAGTATAATTGAGGAGGATATGGACGCGAACCCTCATCTGTTCGAGCTCCGATGCCTGTGCGTGAAGATCAAGCATTGCGCGGCCGAGGGTCTCGGCATCCGGGTATGAAACGGAGAGCTGGCACGACAGCGTTGCCATGGAGTTGAGAGCGGTACTTCCTTCCCGAGTGAGGTGATTATGAATTGCGGTGAGAATCCTTTTACGAACAGCATCAGACGTCGGAAGTTCGGGTTGAACGTCGAGCTGCTGGTCCCGAGCGGTCTCGATTTTTTGGAGAGCTGCGGCTTCGGCCCGGGAGACGACTTCACGCTCCTCGTCTGCGGTTTCGTTTAAGGAGACCAAGCCGAGGAGGGCCTTGAGGGTGTCGGGGTTCCGTTCAAATGGAGGTACTGCGCGGCCTTTGAATTTCGAGGCAAGCCAGCTGTCGACATAGTTCCAATCTTTGGCTGTAGAGGCTGCGATGCGGGCAATTGAGGGCGAGAAGATAGCTGTTGATTGGGGAAGATGAGCCATGATGAGCTGTGATTCGGTGACCGAAACATCAAGAACTGGCGAATTAAGGTGATCGAAGGGTGTCGTCGGGGCGGGACGGTCTGTTTGTTTTCGTAGGGCCGGCGACGGCCACCGCTTGAGTGGGTGTGGCGCCGATTGTCTTCGGAAGGGACCGGTGGGTGACGCGCCATGCGTTTATTTCGTGCATCCGGAAGGTTGCTTTAGCGTGCTGTCATTGCGACAAACGATTAAGTAAGCTAAGCTAGGGTGACCCCCCTAAACATCCAGACAGTGGAGAGTTTGTATTGATGGAAAGAAGTTACTAGGGGGCTTTGGCCATGTCCGAACTCTGGTACGTACTGGAAGACCAATGGAAGCCATTTACGGATACTACCTTAGCTTACCGCGTACTCTACTGCGTTTACGCATGTGGAATGGTTGTAATACCAAAGACAGGGGGGCGATGCCACAGAGTCCCGTTAAGAAATACTTGTCCTCTCCACTTAAGTCCGGTTCAATGCTTCGTATCGGTCATCAGATCGCGGCAGGCTTTGAGTCTGTCACTTGAGGACAACTTTTCCAATTTATCCTCGACCACGGCGCCTCCCCACCCCGTTCGTTCCTTTTCCCAACCTGCAGTCTTCACTCTTCTTTCTTCAACCCTTCCGTTCTCACTTCTCCCCTTAACCGTCTTTACGAATAGCTGCAGCCCTCCTCGCTCACTCGCCCGTCTATATCGGCGTCATTAGCCATGTACGTCCGTCTATCCGCTCTGGCTGTCGCGGCTACGCTGCTTGCTTCGCCAGCCCTCGCTATCACAGCCGACCAAATCCCCTCCGATACGCCTGTCTCCTCTCTGCTGTCCTCTGCTCAGGCCCATCTGTCCAAGGGCGAAACTTCCGAGGCCCTTGTCTACTACGATGCCGCCGTTGCCCGCGATCCTTCCAACTACCTGACACTCTTTAAGCGCGCCACGACCTACCTCTCACTGGGACGAACCAACCAGGCAACTGACGACTTTAACCAGGTCCTTTCGCTGAAGCCTGGTTTCGAAGGCGCCCACGTCCAGCTGGCCAAGATCAAGGCCAAGACTGCCGATTGGGAAGGCGCAAGGGAACAATACACTCTGGCGAACAAGGACGCCTCTTCCCCGGAGGTTACTACTCTTGAAGAGGCCAAGGGTGCCGCTCGCCTGGCTGAGGCGGCAGAAAAGAACGGAGACTGGGAGGCATGTGTTTCTCATGCCGGTGAGGCTATTCTGACCGCGAACCGGGCGATCTCGCTTCGTGAAATGAGGTCGCGATGTCGTTTCCAGCGCGGGGAAGTAGAAGAGGGCATGGGCGACCTTCACCACGTACTTCAGATGAGACCCGGCGACATCTCACCACACATCAAGATTTCCGCCATTACTTTCTACGGGCTCGGCGACCTCCAGAACGGCATGGCTCAGGCACGAAAGTGTCTGCACTCCGATCCCGACTCGAAGCCTTGCAGGAAGCTTCTCAAGCAACAGAAAGCCATTGACAAGACTCTGACCAGAGTGACCAAGGCCTTCGACAAGACACAACCGATGACTGGCGTCAAGCTGTTGATCGACTCAGCCGACAGAAACGGCTTGATAACAGACATCAAGACCCAGGTTGAGGAGCTCCGCGCTGATGGCACCATCCCCTCCACTGCAGGGTCGGCTTTATACGTCATGGTAGCGGAATTGGCGTGCCAAGGTTACTACGATGTAAGTTGTTGAGTTTGGGGCGGCTTTCCATGGACGAAACTGAAAATATCACAGATGAACGGCAAAAAGGCTAAACAATACTGCGAAGATGCGCTCGCGCTCGATCCGAAATCCTTCTACGGTCTTCTTTACCGCGCCAAGACGATGATGGAGTCGGAGGACTATGAGGGTGCCGTCAGAACACTCGAAGAGGCTGGCAACGTCCGCCCCGACAAAAACAACGTCGTCCAACCCCTCATACAAAAGGCCCAAATCGCTCTCAAACGTAGCCAAACCAAGGACTACTACAAGGTTCTGGGCGTAGCCCATGACGCGGATGAGCGCCAGATCAAGCAGGCCTACCGCAAGCTTTCTAAGCTCCACCACCCCGACAAGGCCGCCAAACAAGGCCTCACCAAGGAAGCTGCCGAGAAGAAAATGGCATCGATCAACGAGGCGTACGAGGTTCTCAGCAATCCCGAGCTCCGCGAGCGCTTCGACCGTGGCGACGACCCCAACAATCAACAACAAGGCAATCCATTCCAAGGCAACCCTTTCGGAGGTGGTCACCCGTTCATGTTCCAGCAGGGTGGTGGCGGTGGAAGTCAACAATTCCATTTCAAGTTCGGCGGTGGCGGCGGTGGAGGCTTCCCTTTCTAAAGGGTATTGGTTCCAACAAGGAGTTCAAAGGTCAAGCCTGGAGTTTATGGAGCCCTGTACACCAGAGGTGGGTATCACTTTTCATCGGCTTTTATACCAGCAAAATTTCGCTGGACGGTGTGTGCGAGGGACTGATAAACAAGTAACCTCGGTCCTTCGCGCTGCTTTGGTTGTTTGTAGCACTATTACGCAAGAAATACCAAACTCACATAAAAAACATGCGCGATGATACAAAAAGAGACAAACGACGCCGTTTGCGGTAGTTTGAGGCCATTGCCAACCGTCGGTGTCGTCTCTTAGGGTCTTACCTGCTGTGCGACACTTGACAGCCGGGGACGGTTGCTGTTGAGACAGGCGTATCCGCGCTTCTCTACCCCGGATATCTTTGCGGCAACTACATCAGCAGCATGAAGTCATCGCTTTCAAGGACAGGACGCTCGATTTGCAGAAGAACCCGGAATGGCGGCGCATCCCGAAGGCCTCCATAGCAGTTCGTTCCCTAGCGAGTTGGGAGCCTGCCAGCTTGCTTGGAACGAGAATGGTGCTGTTTCCAGGCCCGTGCTAGACACCAAGATCTTTTAGCAGCGAGGCTTTCACACGAAGAGGGAAGTATTGGCAAGTCGAAGGAGAACTAGAGACGGTATTTCAGATTAACGTCTGTAAAATCCATCCCTGAGCATACCAGCTCCTGACAAGTGTCATTTTCCGACGCCAACATGTTGAATATCCTTTCAAACATTGCACTTTGCCAAACCACCGGTTCTCCGGTACCAAATACAGCCCGCTCGCGAGACCTCGAGCATCAGTCCCCAACCCACGCTTGTCGTAACACAGCAGAATCCTTGGTTCCTGCTTCCGTTTCAGGGTGAACCCCAGCTGGAAATGGTATCGTGCCTCTTCTGCTTTTCTCGTTGCTGTATTGCGGTCCGAGGCCAATTATTGCTCGGGCTGGGAGAATCAATCCTGCCTCGCTCCACTATCTAAAATTTACACTACCGCTCTAATCGGTGATTGAGATCGTCGTGGACGTCCCGTTCTATGTGCACAGCGGCAAGCCGCCTCAAGGTGAAATGTCGTTCCGTGCGATGAAATAGGCCCTGGGTGAAGCGATGTCAGTTAAATGCCATAATGCTCGAGTGCGTTCGTCTTTGAACATACTTGGAGGCCTCATACGCAGACCAGCAAATAGCCGTGCTGGGCATGGTTGTGACTACACGGGGGCGCACACCCTTGAAGAATCCCCTGAAACCCTCGCGCTCGTAGAGTAACCGGCATCCGGCCATGAAGCCATTGACGTTTCTTAACGCGGGGTCGGTGGCAGTTCCACGGGTTTGCAGCATGGTCTTAATGACGTCCATTGGCGTTGTCAAGGCAGCGGCAAAACCACCAGCCACTGCACCAGCCAAGCAGTGCGTCGTCGGGTCGTACTTCTTAGAGGGGTTCATCGCCGTTGAAATTGACTCATAGGCGAGGAATTGAAGGGCCGTGAAGGGGACCGTCATAGAAAGCGTTGTGGGGTAGGAGACGTAAAAAGCCGCCAGTCCCTCGGTTTTGTAGACGTACTTGGCGCAATCAGTCATGGTGCGGTACATCTTGGCAGAGCCCTGTATCTGCATGCGCTGCTTGATAACTATGAGGACAAGTGTCAATTACTTGCGCGAGGCCTCTCTTGGACGGCGGGCATTCACGTACCATCGAAGGGGTTCATCAGCGCATCACTGGCAATCGTTGCGCAAGCACCGCTGGTCGCTGCGAAGAGGACAATTTGTCAGCTCGGAAGGGGCTCGAGAGAACAAAAGGATGTAATCACCAGCAGCGAGGGGGTGGTGAACACCGGCCTGGTTTCCGCCCATGACATGCTTGACAGCCTCGTAAGTAGCAAAGTAAACTGCGTGAGCAGGGCCTGGTGTCGTCAGTCAGACAGCTCTTAAGTCGGCCGCACGGCTTTCAAGCGCGCAAGAGGTAACTTACCAGCACCGGCAACAACACTGGACATGCCTCTCCAAAGACTCAGAACGCCTTCGCGACTGGCTATGCGGTAAGTGCCCTGGATGACGCCCTTATAGACTGCCCCAGGACTGGGGTTCAGGACCTGCATTCGGGTCTGGAAACTTGGCATCAGTGTGTGATCATTACTTGGACGCGCAGCGGCCAAAGCCACGGAGGTGAACTCGAGGCTTACCTTGATTGCATCGATGGGATACATGACAGTATGTTCCTACACAAGCGTTTATCAGCTTCGGACTTCCGAGGGAAAGGCTGGGCTAGGCCATTTGCGAGGCCAGGCCAGAGGAATTATCAATGAATTGGAAGAGCGTACAGCTATACCCGCAAACGCCCCAGCGGCCATGTTCTGGACCAGGGAGAAGTTGGGAGGTAGCGATTCATAGCTGTTGGAGGAATATCTTGTCAGCGAGATGGATATATACTTGTTGCAACTCGGGCAAGTGTTCCGTTGTGTTGCGAAGTTCGTTCAAAAGGGTAGGATAGATGAACGATCGGGATAATGCGCACTCATATTCCTCGACGGGCTCTGCATTGGGCTGGGCCATTGCGGCCGCAGCGTCAGATGCCTCGCCGTAGGGCTTAGGCTGAAGAGCCGCCAGGTTGACAGTTGGGGGAGGGGGCGACGGAATGGTCGTGGACGCCAGGGTATCTGGCGGAGGGAAGCTCTCGTTGAGCTTAACCCGGGATATCGCGTCGTCGACTGTCTCGGTGTCCTCTTCTTCTCGGTGGGATTGAAGGCCTTGCGCGGACGAATGGACAGTGGAGGAAATTGGGTTGGCCGGAAGTCTGTCGAGGTAAATTCGATGCTGGAGCAATCGCAGGGAGGAGCGAGGTATGGAGGAATAAAGTCCTTTAGCGGACGGCGCCGTGGTGGAAAGTTGCGATGCACGGTCGGCGAGAGAGATGCGGAGAGTTGAGGTTTGAGGTAGCAGATGCGAGGTAACCTAGTTCGCAGGCTTCGTGGGAGGAGAGAGGGGTGGGGTGGGAAGAGACGGTTAAAAAAAAAAAAAGGCCAGTATCAGCAACTACGCAGTAGGTCCCTAGAACGGAGCGCCGCTGTGCCCTGACGGCTACTTGGGGCTGTTAAGGTGAGGTAAGGTACCTAGGCCAACTTCGGTCTTTCGAGTCCAGGCAGGTGGGCAAGAAGACAGGCGGTTTGGTAGCAGCTAGGCCCAGTGTTTCGTTTCTCGACTTGTCCAGGTCAGGTGCTTACTTTCCAGATAGTTCAATAGGAGCTTCAGGCAAATGATCGCGTATCGGCAGTAGCAGCAAGGGCAATAGAGACAAATAGACAGGCAACGTCCAACAAGAAGGTAGAGAAAATTATGAATAGCAGAAAATCAATGGTAACCCATGCGAACCCGGGCCTAATGGATGGGATAACCCCCAGAGGGAGAAAACAATATTGGGATCCCACTTCGTCCGATGTCGAGCGTCGGGGTTGTGTGCGGCCTCGGAGACAAAACGGCGGCCTTCCTCTGCCGAGGTACTTAATGCTACGAGGTGTTAAGTTAGCTACCTACCCATCCGAGATCCAAGAGGCTACCAAAGGTACTATAAGGTGAGTAACGATTCCGAGTATCTTACCTTGTTATTTCTTGACTCACTTCCGAACTTGCTGTTCTACCTAGTTGGCCTACCTAAGGTAGGTAAGGTTACCTAAGTTACCTTATGTTATGCTATGTTGCTGAGTGCTGGTCATTCAAACGCATCTCCCTTCACTCTCCTTGGACTTTGTACCCGTCATCAATTTTAGAGCGACCTTAACTCTTCAGTGGCGCTGGTGCTGTCAAACGTCTTTGGTATAAGGTAGGTAGAATAATTGTGCACGCAAACTCAATTGATGACGCGGAGGTTACTTCATCCAACCACTTCTTCTCTTCGTCGCCCAAGCTTAACTAGGTGGAAAGCTCCAGGGGATACATAGCAACATCTCACACTCCACTAGGCGGACGAAACCCCTGGCACCAGCTGTCTAGCGGCTCCTCTCTCTCACTAAGCGCGCTGAATTGGGTGGCCACTGGCAAAACAAGTCGCGCTGAGTGGCCCCCTTCAACAGCCTCGGAGCAATAAACAATCCGTCGTCGGCTTTTGTTTTCCACCCCTCCTTCTTTCCCTTCCCCCGCTCATCTATTGTGATTTTATCAGATCAGAAGATCAATCGATAACCCCAGCAAGCAAGCACCTTGTCAGTACTGTGTTCGCGGTCAGGACCTGCGCCATCCGGCTCGAATTGCACTGCAGTTGCAATTTGTAGGACAATAATGTGTGGAACTTTTTAGAGCTGGAATTACATATCCTTGCCTCTAATAATCCAGTACCCCTACCTTATTACCTCTCCCTTAATATCTTTAATCTAGTTTCTTGGTATCTTAAGAAACTTAATATAATACTTATTAAAAACCTAATTAATTTTAGTTATATTCTAAATATTAATTTTATTATATTTGAAAAAAATACTTTTTTTAAAAGAGTATTTAATATTATATAATTTAAATTATTAAAGATATATAAATTAATTCTATATATAAGTAAGATAATATTTTTAGATTATATTTATTAAGTTCTTTATTATATTTAAAAAAATACTTTTTTAAAAAAAGTATTTAATATTATATAATTTAAATTATTTAAAATATATAAATTAATTCTATATATAAGTAAAATAATATTTTTAAAATATAATTATTAAGTTCTTATATTTTAAGAAATTTACTTTTATAAAAGTATTTTATAAAGTATATATATATATATAATAAAAATATAATTAAAATTTAAAATATTTATAAAATTATATTTTTCTATAATAATATAAATATAGAATTTACTATACTAACTAGTTCTAATACTTTAGTAATAGAAATAATAAGTCTACTATATATAAAGTAAAAGTAAGTTAATTAAAGTAAGTTATTTAGAGAGGGAGGCCTTAGAGGAAGGAGTAATATCTAGTTGAGGAGGGTTATGTGTAGTTATATATGGATTATTATTCTCCCTTAATAATTCTTAATAATTCTTATTCTCTCTTATTAATCCCACTAAATTCCATACCTCTCTCTTTATTTCTTTATTTCCCTTATCCCTTATTTATAACTTATCCCTTCTAAAATAACTAGTAATAAAGGATACCTCTAAATAATAATTAACTTATTTAAATAATAATAAATTACTAATTTAATCCCTTCTTTTTTA
>JAXISO010000464.1:0-22137 GCA_036785465.1 Colletotrichum agaves | reverse complement strand
ATAGAGGTTATTTTAAAAGTAAGTAATATAATTAATTAAATTATTAATATTAGCTTTTATTATTATACTTATAATCTATTTAATATTAATTTATTATATATTAGTTAATAGGTTTTATATTACTAAAGGTAATAGTATTACTAATAACTAATTAAAGTTAATAGTATAAATTATTAAAGGTATTTACTAAGTTATATATTATAAGTTTATACTCTTTAATACTATAATAACCTTAAAGGAGTAAGTTTTAAATAACCTTATTATTATAATAGGCCTCTCTAAGGGCTAACTATAACTTATTAAGAGTATTAATAAATATATTAAGTACTTTAAACTTTTTTTAATAGAATTATTATTATTAATATAGATTATTAATACTATATTCTACTTAACTAGGCTTACTTACTAAGATTTATTAGTTTTAAATTTAATTCTTAGTTTTTAAATAATCTTATTATTTATAAGGCCTCTCTTAATATTAATTAGGTAAATTATCTTATAATAATACTTTAAAGTTCTACCATTTAATATTATTAAAATCCTAGGTTTTATTTTAGCTTTTATAATATTAATTCTAAAATAAATATTCTAAAATATATAAAGTTTTATATTAAGAATATTAATACTTCTACTATTATACTTTATTTTATTAATATATAACTTAATTAAATCTATAAAACTTTAAATTAAAGGGGGGTTTTATTAATTTTAAGGCTCTAGTAGAGTACTTTACTAGAATAATAGTGTTAATAGTAGTACTAATAGTATTTAGTACTTATAATTCTAATTTCTTAATTATTTATAATTCTACTCTTTCTTATTAGAATCTCTTAAGAGTTTTTATTAAGAGCTTAAATTAATCTTAAATTAAACTCTTTAAGAATTATTTCCTATAATATTATTAATAAATTATTAATTCTTAAGAAGTTTAATAAATTTACTTTCTCTTTCTTATTATTAATTAACTTTATTCTAAATTTAAAAGTAATACTTCTCTTACGTAATTATATTCTTGAATTATCAAGTAATTTCTTATAATTAAGTTTATATTAATACTTTATATAATTAGAGATAATTATAGAGATATTTTATAATATTAGGGAATACTTTCTTAAAAAACTTACTAGGATAATCCTTAAAGTTTTCTTAGTATTATAGTTAAAATTATAATTCTATATATTACTTTTTTTATAGATCTCTATTCAAAGAATAATTCTAGTATCAATTTACTAAGTAATAGTCTCTTTAGTATATTAGAGTGTATAGCCCTATATAATAGAATTGAATATATTCTATATTTTAGGGAATAATAAATTAAGTATAACTCTTTATTAAATTTACTAGAATTATATAGAATTCAGAGAATTTAGAGAATCTAAATAGGGTAAACCTAGTTATAAAACTTTAGCTATAATTATTATTACTAATTTATAAAGTATAAATAAATAATTATATAATAATTTTCTCTTTTAATTAAGTAATTAGTTTCAGAGATAATAGGAGTTATTATAAAACCCTTATACTTCTTAGAAATAATATATATAGAATTATAATATATATGGTTATTATAAGACTTTAGAATTACTTCTTAGGTTTTAAAATAATTATTTTAGCCCTACTTAACTCTATTATTCCTAGTTTATTTATTATAAGTAATAAGAGTTTAATAGAGAATAAAAGTAAATATCTTAAATTAATATAAGGAGTTTAGTAGTTATAATACTCCTAGCCTATAATTAAAATAAATATAAGGGGTCTTTAAATAAAGGGGATTATACTATATTATTAGTAGTTATATTAATTATAAGGAATTTCTCTCTTTGAAACTAGCAATAATTCTTTTATAAGTATTAATAAGTATAGAGTTTATAGTTTTATAAGAATAAATATCTCTCTCTATAACATATTTAATTTCTCTTATTAAGTTAATAATACCTTCCTAGGTAATATTAGTATAACTCTTAAAGTTTCTAATTTATAATTCTTAAGTAAATATATAATAAACTCACAGGCATACACAGAGTTAAATAGTTTAAAAAAGACTTAACTATATTAATAGGAAGTATAATTATAAGTCTAGTATATATACTCTATTAGGCTTATTAGGGCCTAACTAAGCTACCTAGTA
Organism: Colletotrichum agaves; assembly: GCA_036785465.1. NCBI lineage: Eukaryota > Fungi > Ascomycota > Sordariomycetes > Glomerellales > Glomerellaceae > Colletotrichum > Colletotrichum agaves. The sequence goes on along the minus strand of JAXISO010000464.1, from coordinate 20,009 downwards.
GTTAAGAAGTACTAACCTGGCTATACTAATACTACTAGCCCCATAATAAAATTATAAACTTACTTTATATTAAATATTTAAATAGGGAAAACTTAGTTATTTTTCTTTTCTTATTCCTTACTTTTATAATTATTATTTAAGAAGGAGGAAATGATACTTATATAATAATCTAAAGTTATTTCTTTAATAGTATTTAGAAAGTCTAAGACTTAAGTAGTAGAACTTATTAAAAGTAATATCTTTACTTTTATAATTTCCTTTAGAATCTCTTAATAAATAATCAACTATTAAAATACCTATGACCTTTTAATTAATTAAAGGTAAGTATTATACTATTATATAATATTATATTATTTCAATACGTTATTTAATTAGAGTTATTATTATAAAGCCTTAAAAATTAATTAAGTATCAAATTAATTAATTACTTAGTTAAACTAAATTTAATTAATTAAAGTTATAATATTCTTATTTAGTTTAATTAGATTATTCTTAATCTATTGATAGTTTTCTAGTTAATTTTAATACTTAAGCCTCGTAATTTAAGCTTTATTATTAAATAATTAATCACTATTTAATAATAATAAAAGAGTAAGCTTTTTATTAGTAAGTAACTTATTTGAATTAGTATAATTCTTAATTCTATATTAATAAATAATTATTATAATATAATTAAATCATTGAACCTAGTTATTATTATTATATAATTAATACATATTAGTATATATATTATTCAAGCTTATTTTAAACTTTCTTTATTTAGTAATTAATTCAAGTGATTTCTATTAATTTAAAAGGTTTATTATTACTTAGTAGGAAATTAATTTCCTCTCTTTTTAAGTTTTTCTCTTATTAATAATTGTTCTAAGGAAGGTCTAGTTAATCTCTTTAGGCTTCCCTTATTTATTATATATTTAATATAATTACTAGTAATATTATATAGCTAAATTAAACACTTAGGGTTATAATACCTTTAATTATAAAAAGATCTATTTTATAGTTAATTAATAGCTTTAATTATTCAAAAAAATAACCTTATAATTTAAAATACTTTTACTAGAGATTAACTATATTTATAACTATTAAGTAATAGTATAGCTAGTAATTAAATTATAAATATTAATTATTATTATATAACTAACTAATATACTGAAATCAGTATATATACTAAGAAAAAGGAGGTGCTATAGAGTTAATATAAATATTCTATATTTAGGTTTAAATATATACCTATGAATATCTAACTTATGCACCTTACTTATAGTAATGTGGGCCTAATAGCTCTCTTAATAATTACTTATAGTAAGTATTAGAGGTACTAGTATATATTATTATATATATTAAATTAAGTAGAAAGTATAAAAAAGAGTAATTAGAAAGTAGCTTATAATTAAAAAGAATAATATTAATTTAGTATACAAGCTAATACAGAGTAATACCTTTAATTAAATATTTATAATAGAGAGTTTTATTTTACTTATAATACTATATACTAGTATATTTAGTAAGTACCTCTAGAATAATATTAATGAAGGTTCTTTTTTATATATTATATTTCTTTATACTAAATTCTTTAAGAGTCATTTATATGAACCTATATATTCTAGTATTAAGAATAAGTAATTTACCTATTCTATATTATATATAGTAAATACTAAACTTAGTATTAAATATTCCTAGTTTAAATAGAAACATATTATTTATTAAATATATAATATTATAAGTATTTATAGTTATACTTTAAAGAATAAGTAAATTAAAATATTAGGTATACTATGAATACTTAGGGGCTATAATTTAAGCTTACATAAAGCTAAATTAATTAATATGAAAGTAATGTTCTTTCTAGGAAACTCTTATTAATACTTAATTAAGTAGTAAATTTAGTAGTACTTATTTATAATTTAGTAATAGTTATTACAGCCTTCCCTTTAACTATAACTTAACTTTTAGATGTTAGAGTAGCTTTTAAGCCTATATATTTACATATCTTAAAAGTTTCTATTTTAATTTTAGTATTTGTATTCTTATTTACTAAAACTCTCTTATTAATTAACCTAGTAACTATATAATTAATATAGCTATATATTTTAGTAAATTATAAATAGTTTCAATCATATAAATATTTAAAGATATATTAGTATTTTATCTTTAAGGAATATCTTATAAAAAGTAATAAATATTATATATTTATTATTTAAATATTTATTATTTCGAAATTTAGTATATAGTACTTATATTAGTAAATATTCTTTATAAAACTATATTATATATACTAATTAACTAGGTATTAAAACTAATTATAATAATATAAGTTTCTTCTTCAGAGATTCTAGTATTACTTAAAGTAGATTCTTACTTTTATATATTATACTTAAGTGATATGTTTTTAAAGTAATAATATATACTTATTTCTCTAGGTACTTCTAGTAATTATAATAACTTATAAAAGCTATATTTACGCTTATAAAATTAATTATATATCTTCTATGTATATTCTACTAGTTACTATAAAGATTATTCTTTATAATAGCTAATAGCCTTAGTAGCTTTAGTAGAGCTATTCGAGCTAAAGTACTCTTTAAGAGTTTTCCTAAATTATTTAAAGAGTATATTAATATTTAATAAAAGTAATTTAGTATTATAATTTATATTTCTCTTCTTCTTTGGTAATAAATAATTTAATAATAGGGGGTAAATTATTAATCATAATTCATTTCTCTCATAACTCTAAATTTAAGTTTAATCTCTCCTAAATTCCCTAGAATTTAATCTAGTATTAATGAATTACTCACTAGGTTAATTAATTATTCTTTATATTAAGAGTATAGCTAATAGGAATTTATTCAATAGAAGTATTTATAATAAATATAAATAGTAATTATAAAGATATTTAATAAAGAGTAAAAGGAAAAAATAAGGTTTCTCCTATATACTTTTGTAGCTTTAATGCTAGAGGTAAGGTTTAGAGAATTATTCTTTAATTAGAGCTAGGCTTTTAATTATAATAAATTTCTAAATATATATAGAGTTAAATAGTTTAAAGAAGACTTAATTACATTAATAGGAAACTATAATTATAAGTCTAGTATATATACTCTATTAGGCTTATTAGAGCCTACTTAACATACTTAGTAATTAAGTAATATTAATTAGTTTATACTACTATTATTAATTCTATAATAATTCATAAAGGTATTTTTATAAACTTTATAACTTTTCCTAACTTAGTATATAAATATTAATAATTCTATATAAATAAAGATTTAAAGCCTAAAAGGATTCTAGAAATTATATATTAATTACTTATTTATTAAGTACTTTATTTCTAAAAGCTTAAAATATACTTTATTAATAAAAAATATATATTTTAATCTCTTCTTAGTATTAAAACCTGTTTCAAAGAGCTATAATAATATAAATTAATATTTAATAACTACTTAAAAGTTACTCCTTTATTAGTTATAGTCTATATATTACTTAATATACTTAATCAGGTATAAAAGCGCTTTCTAGTATTATAATAATAGCTTTTAAAGTTAGGACTTATATTTATATAAATATAGTTCTAAATCAAATATACACTCTTTATCTTGTAATATTATATAATAACTTAAAAAGTAGATTTTAATCGCTTCTCTTTATATAAACTTTAGTTTATAGTTAATATATTTACTATATACTATATATAAAATATAATAATATTATATTTAAGTATAATATTAATATTACTTTCTATGGAAATTCAAGAGGCTAATAAGAAACTCTATATATAAAGCTAAAACTTATTAAATAGCTTTAATAACTCTAATTACTTTATATATATATAATATACTAAAAACTTAAACTTATAATAATTATATTATATTCAAAACTATTAACTTCCTAAGTATTATAATTATATATAACTAATCTAATACTTTTAATTTAAAATACTTAGTCTTTAAAATTATCTAAGAATATTTTACTTAATTAGTTTTAGAGAATAAAACTATACTTATAAATTTCAAGGTTTTATAGTATTATAATATTATTCTATATAAAATAAAGATTTATTTATTAGTACTTATTATACCTATTAAACTCTTAATTATTAAAATTATTAATCTTTATATTTCATTATTATTAACATAATAATATATAAAATCTCTTATATTATATAAGGCTCCCAAGCCCCACAACTGGGGTTGCTGACGAACTATAGTTACCTACCTAACCTGAGGTAGGTAGCTATAGTCAAACCGCCCTACTTAAACTTCTATCGTACCTTACCGCAGGTACCTCAGTTCAATTCCGAGATAGCAACCCAAGACAACGTCCCTCTCTTGTCGCGCCGCCTGGCGAACCCAAGTCAATCTGCAACCAAACAACTCGCAACCGTCAGCCTCGTCCCCTTTCTTTCTGCCATTGCGGCAGTGCCGCTTCTTGCTACGCGTTTGCTACACCACTTGTGTCTATTCTTCTCTCATCCTTCTCTTCCCCCCAACCGACCTCCCCTCTCATCGCAATTTTGTTTCATTCTCTGCTTTGCTGCATGGTCATGAGTTGAGCGTCTGCAAGCATTCGCCGGTCCAGGCTCGAGCCTCGTGTACGCCCTTCGTCTTTTGTCTCCTTTCCGAGACCAAACCTCCTCATTGCGACCCCGACCAGTCAACAGACATCATGGACATGTCCAACGTCGTCGGCCTGTCTGAGCACTTGCGGTATATCCAATATGAGCATGGCCTGGAATCGATATATCTTCCCGCCATACGCTCTCTGATAGCAAAAGACCTAAGCGAGCCATACAGCATTTACGTCTACCGGTATTTCCTCTACCAGTGGGGTCACTTGTGCTTCATGGTGCGTGGCTCTCAGCCAAATTCTTTGATTGTATCAGTAATGCTAAATAACCCCCAGGCCTTGGATCCTGCCGACTCGTCTCTCATAGGCGTTATAGTGTGCAAGCTAGAACTTCACTCGTCCCACTCACCTCCGACACGCCGAGGTTACATCGCGATGCTTGCCGTCGCTAGCCCGTATCGCGGAAAAGGCATCGCCACCGCTCTCGTGAAACGCGCCATAGATGCCATGGCCCAGCGGAACGCCGATGAGGTCGTTCTGGAGACGGAAGAGACTAACACTCAGGCCATGCGCTTGTACGAGCGCCTGGGTTTCTTGCGGTCCAAGAAGTTGCACAGATATTACCTCAACGGTAACAGCGCGTACCGGTTGGTATTGCTTTTGAAATCCATTGACCCGGACGCTGTGATCGATGACTTTGACGATTAGTATATATATACTCGAATCATTCTGTGGACGCAGTTATTTACTGAGGTCCCTACAACGGCTCGCGCACGCGACAGAGTCCAGAATGGGCATCTCTTCTTTCTTTGTACTGAGGATTTCTCTCGTTTGCTACACGGCCGGAGCATGGAGCGACAACGGACCACGGAGTCTTGGAATTGGGCATAGCAGGTGGCAAAGCGGTGTTTTGGAAAAGGCGGCACACACGTGTGCAAGGCATGTTGGCAACCCTGTGTGGCATAGCGAACGTCAACTTGCGGTCAGGGTTTCGACAAGTTGACGTTGGCGGATATGGATTCGCGAGGTCGCCAACACATGAGCCGATTGAGTCTACTTCTGGAAAACGGGCATCATACACCATACACATCATGACCTACCAAGTGATTGAGCAGCCGTCCTCGCATACCTTCTCTGTTAACGAGGATGCCTTCTGGAGTGGGACCGATTCAACAAGACCGATTCAACAATATACGAATGTAAACCGTTAATCTGATATTCCCCCCTCGTGAGAGAGACGCCAAAATTCATAGCTCTCAAAATGTCCACTCATCGCCCTTATTATCTCGCTTCGGGGTCGGGGTGTGTGAAGGTCTGGAAAGGATGTCCAGCGAGCTGTAGATTGAGGCTTTGATGTCCCAATGGTTGCCATACGCAATGCCAATGTATGTGAAGGCATCTAAGCACATTAGTGTCGAAGCATAGCCTCAGCCGGCAACAGCAACCTACCTGGCTTATAGTATATCGGACGCCCCATGGACTCGACCGCTTTCAACTCTCGGAGCCGACGAAGGACCCTTGTGACGTCTACTATGTCACTAAAGTCCGCGGTATAGACAGCAATGATGCGGTCTTTTCTCCCGGTTGCATCTTGGCGTGGTGCTACCTTCGCCGCAATTCCAAGCTCGTTATTGGCCGTAGCCCTGGCAACTATCCGCCAGACCTTGTTCACATCTTTAGGCGGACAAAATATCATCCACTGGGCAAAATTGTCAGCCACGGTGCGTTGCCAGCTAGGATTAGGTCGGTTGCTTACCTTGCCCGCTCTCACTTTGCACGCGTGCGCAAGAGACAGGATGTCCTGGATGGCTTGTTTCTTTTCGCGGTCAATCTCGGCCGTCTTTGCCGTCTTGGATTTTGTGGTCCTCTGGATGCCATTGGTGAAACTACGCAAGATACCCAACCTCTCTGTGGCTCCTCCAATCATGGTATTGAGCCGAGAGCCTTCTTCCTCGGGAGCCTCGTCTTCGTTGCCTTTGCTGAACTGGCTTTGGGCCGAGAGCCTATCTTTTCGAGCAATGTAGGGGTTGCAGATGAAAATCCACGGGATTTCCTCGCTCCACTCGGTTGTCTCTGGAGGCAGACGGTCGAGGAAATCATCAACAGTCTCAGTCAACTGCCACGCGTAAGGGACGTCGGCATACGGGTTGTGCAGTCTTTTGCTGTCGACTGGCTCCGTCTTCACTTTTCGATGAGGTTGGACCGCAGTGGTTTCCGCCCGCCAATGGGCCACGTTGAACGAGTTGACCCGGTCCTCAAGTCCTGACAACATTTCTTCATCACCTTTTATATCTGTCAGCTAAAACTTTCAGGTGAACGGCCGAGACGAACCATAGAAATCCGACTCATCCGAGTACATTGTGTTGTAGGTTCACGCACGCAGCGGCGCAGTACAAGATGGCTTGTTTCCGTCGACAGGAAGTAAGATGACAGGAAGAGAGAAAGATGAACGGGGCCAGATGGCAGTTGATTTTCAGTAAAGAGATTGACAAAGGCGAAGGCGGGAAAGACGAATGGTGGCGCAGGAGAGGGCAGCTGCCTTATTGATAGTTGCAAACATCAATGTACAGCGCGCCTCTGACCTGGCGCTGCTGGAAACTCTCAGGATCCCGTTGAGCGAGCGGAATGAGGCGTACGAATAACGTTGAAGGTAGGCGAGGTACGTCCCTGGTCAGGATTCCCCAGGCAGGGAGGCTGGCTAAGAATCCGCCATTGCTGGAGAGATTGTTAAGGTACCCTACACCGGCGAGCGGGGCGATTTGTGCATCCTTCCGAGTAAGGTACCCCGGAACGCAGTCCCCACCCCGGCGCGCAGCCGATCTCCTCCCGGAAATTCTTTGTTCAATCACCCTCAGTTAGCCGCCCTCTACCGCCACGTATCAGCTCTTGAGTCCCCTCTTATCTGCGTTACAACGAACTGATCCTGGCGCCACCTCGAAGCGAGTGCTGCCTAATCCAGAAGCGAGATTTAATATTTTCTTCTCCCTCCCTCTTTCTTTTTCCTGACACCAGAGGAGGGGTCGACCAAGGGAAGTGCAAAAGGAACCACACGAGGAAAGGGGGGGGAAACCCTTAGAATGGGCGAAGCGGGCAATGCTACAGCACTTCGGCAGTCTCTCACTTTGGACCTCCCTCCGAGTTGCATAGAATTCTGTCTATCATATCCGGCATATTTTATCGTGGGGACTTACAATCTAGCCAAAGATGAACCCGCAGCAAGAGAATCGGAAGACACCTCCGTCTCCACGGTCAAAAAGCCTCAGAATCGCAACGGCAGTCTAATTGTTTATCGGGTAGACAATGGGGCAATGTAAGTCACCGAGACAAACCTCGATCACCCTTTCTAACATGTTTCAGACGTCATGTGCAAACCGTCTCCCGTCCTTCAGCGATCCTGGACCTCCACTTCTGCCCCTTGTCGAGCAGGCAAGATGTTCTAGCTGTCGTTTCCAGCACAGGAACGTTGTCCATCTTCAAGCTGGACCCGGTCGCTGATGCAGAAGAGCCTCTGAAACATCTGGCGACCAGCAGAATCCCCGACATCCCCGATGGCATTCTCTTCCTTTCCGGCGTTTGGAGCCCTAGTGCCCCCGCTTCACTTGCCGTCACAACGTCCGCTGGCGAGGTGCGCGTCGTTCGACTGGACGACTCGTGGCAAATAGTCAAAGATGATGCGGCAGCTGTGATTACGCATTCACTGGAGGCCTGGACGGTGGCATTTTCTCCTTTTGAAGGAGATGAAGGTCCAGCAGACGGCAATCCGTTCGTCATCTACTCAGGCGGAGACGATTCAGCTCTGCGCTACGTATCATGTGCAAATGAAGGATTTGCAGACGATGACACGAACCTGGTTGTCTCCGTGCAGCATCCTGCTCTGAAGATCAGTAGCCATGGTGCGGGCGTGACGGCCATTCTGCCTGTTCCGGTCCGGTTGGTAGACGGCTCAAGGATCGTAGTGACGGGAAGCTACGATGACACTATACGGGTCATCGCAGTCCAGCCTCCTCACGAGACGTACGGCGTGCGCAAGTTCAAGCTCTTAGCGGAGGAGAACCTCGGTGGTGGTGTTTGGAGGCTCAAGTCGATCGATGTAAGAGACGAGGACGGTCAGTGCCGCTTGAGGGTTCTCGCATCCTGCATGCATGCGGGCGCGAGGGTCGTTCAACTAACTGGGCCACTGGATGGGGGTGACTGGGAAGTCAACGTTGTGGCCCGGTTCGAAGAGCATAAGAGCATGAATTATGGCAGTGATTTTGAGCCAAGCGCTGGAGAAAGCCGTCTGGTTTGTGTGTCGACTAGCTTCTACGACAGATTGATGTGTTTGTGGGAGACGTCACTATCATGAGATGTTGCAGTGGATCGAAGGGGTCTCGAGAACTTGAGCCCTCTTCCAAACAATGGCAGGCATTGAAGGTATTGAATTTCTGGAATCGTTGTGAGGTTGAGACGGGAGCCCCGATGGTTGTAGATGTGAAATAAACCACGTATCCATTTTGTGGCTCGAGTTGCGGAAGCCTTGATCGGACCTGAGGTATCGGCTGTCTTCGTTCTTGACGCCGACGTTGATTTGGTGAACACCTAGGTTTTAGGGTACAGGGCGGTTCGGTTCATTGTGTGGAAGCGTCCCAGAGCTGTGGTCCTTGGGGTCTTTAGGTGAGCCTCTGAGGACCTTAATCTCAATAGCCCCGCAACGTAATACCTTAGGTAAAGGAACCTACCTCCACCTGAGGTAGGTAACTTGAGGTGCTTTACCTCAATTCTCTAGTGACGGCGAATTGTGCCAACCCAGCGCTGTTTACCTGAGGCTGCCTACCTCGTTGTCAGGCACCATAATTACTATAGTGGGCCCGCCCAGATACACGGTTCGCAGTAGTGCCCCAGCCCGACAGCGCGATGTAATTGTTAGTCTATCCATTATTGCTCTGCTGCCCGTCTGGCTTTTGATGATGCAAATCGTGCTTGCTGTTGATGCCGTTGCTACCTTCTCTCCTTTCTCTCCTGCCGCTGTCGCTGCTGTTACTGATATCGCCTGCATCTGAGGTCTTGCACGGCTGCCTGCACTTGCTTCCCCAGTCGCTCTTAATTCTTGTTCCCGTTTCCCTCAATTACTTCTGTTCATCTTCGCCGCAATACACACCTCATACCGTCTATGCAAAGTCAGCAAACGGCGGAGACGATCGAGCAAGTGCCAACCAACAGAGCGCGTCTGCCCGTGGGAACAACCCTTTTCAAGTACTTTTCGAGGTACCCCTAGCTACCCTAAGGTACCTAAGGTACCTAAAGGTAAGATAAACCTGCGCCTACCTTGGTCCATGCCGTCCGGCCCTCTTTACATCACCTTCAGCCTTTGCTAACTCTAAAAGACGGGCAGCTCTCCCACCGAAGCCCGCGTCCAAATCGCGCCCTTCCGCCGTTAAGGCCCCCGCCTTCAGCTCCCGAGTTCGACTTGAACGATATCCGACGCATGAAACAATATTGAGTACACCTGGACAAAGCAACCTGCCACGGGTGGCCTTTCCGTCGTACTATCGTCGGCTCCAGCTGCCATGGACGAACAATCCGCCAATGGCGCAGCCAACGCTGTCTCTATCAACGGCGGAAGTCCCGATATAATTTCCCAGATTCACCAAGCCCTCGAGGCAATTCACAACCCGTACTCGCCCAATGCATCCCGTCGAGAGGCCCAGCAATTTCTCGAGAACATCAAAAGCATGGACGAAGCTCCCTTCCACGGATACAACCTGGCCTCCGAAAAGAGCCAATCGCCTATTGTGCGCCACTATGCTCTGTCCCTCCTCGAGCATGCGATCAAACGAAAATGGGCTGAATACAACCAAGAGCAGTCCACAGCCTTGCGCGGTTGGGTGATTGAGCTTTGCCGCAACTTGTCCAAAGACGACCCGCTATACATCAGAAACAAGACCGCCCAGCTTTGGATCGAGGTCGCAAAGAGAAGCTGGGGTGCCGAGTGGATGGGCATGGATGAGTTATTATTTCGTTTATGGCAGACGCCTGACTCCGCCGTACACAAGGAGCTTGTGCTCCTCGTCCTCGAAACCTTGTCCGACGAAGTTTTCAACGGCGATGACGCGGTAGTGGCCATGCGTGAGGGTGTGCTGAGCAGGAGCTGCGTTGAGGTCTTCACTCCTGCTGCGGTTCTGAAGGAAGCCTTCCCGAACAGAACAGCCGGCCCCGAAGTGCGTTACGGGGAGGAAGGCTGGCTGACCCGTGTCGCTGGATTCCTCAGCCAGTGTCTGCAAGGAGATATTCAGAATAACGACCAGATTCGATCCTGCGCGGTTAAGTCTTTGTCTGTGTTCCACTCCCTCATGCCATGGGCCATTCCCAAGGCTGTTGCCGCTGCCAACTGCGTTTCCGTCATGTGCAGAGCGCTTGCGACTCCTGAAGTGTCTGTCCAGAAGGTACGTGAATTGCTCGTTGTCGCACTTGCCTGGGTGCCCACCCAGGCTCCGAGGTTAACTCGATTCAGGCATCACTGGAGGCTCTACATGCCCTCTACTCTCGCTCGAATTTCACTGAGGAGGAGTTTAAGGACCTCGTTGCGCCCATGTACGATGCTAGCTCCGTCGACCTGCTGAAGAGACTTTTTGAATGGTCCGCCGTCGACGCCGATGACATTGACGAGGACAAGTACCAGTTTGGCAAGAAATTCTCCGAGGTAAGAAAGCGGTTTAGAGCCATATTCAGAATGTCCCTAACAGCATGCAGATGTTGTCTCTTCTTGGCAACTACCTCGACCGCAAATTCCCTGCTATACCAACAAGCTCAGATATCAATGGATTCCTCAACTTGCTGCTTCTCACCGTGCAGAGCCAGAGTCTCATCGTCGCAATTCCTGTCTTGGCGACTTGGACACGCTTACTCAATAACAGATTGATTGGGCAAAGCCCAGCCAACAGCCATCTAGTCGGGCCGCTGCTCGAAGTGTGTGGTTCTCGTTTGATTCGCTATGAAAACTTGTCCGAGGATACTCAGGATCCAACGTTCATATTCTTGATGGAAGATACCGACACTGTCCCTGAGCGGCACGCTTTTCTCGGCAACTATCGGAGATTCAGCACGCAGGTCATTGAGACCATCGTACAGTTGAAGCTGTCAGATGCGATCTACCATGTTCTGGGCCAGGCTGAACAGGTTTTGCAACATCTGTATGATGACCACCCGTCAATGGATGGTAAGTTCGCCCGCTTGATCACCGGCCCTAAAGAAAGGGACGCTAAACTTTGCAGTTACAAAATATGTCAAGCACTCCATGCCTGTATTGCGTGTTGACGCACAGTTCACTGTCATTGAGGCTGCGCTCAAAGGTTACATGAAGTGGAGAGGCAGCGCGACGCAGCAGAGCTTGCCGGACTACGTAGGTGATCAAAGACGTGCCTCGGATCTATGCTGACGCGATGACAGGAACAACAACGTGCCGCTCTGGAGAGGGATCTTGAAACTTGGTGTAGCAAACTGCTCGAGATGCAGTTCGAGGATCCCTTGATCCGGAAACGGGTGCTGCAGTTGCTGGTTGCATTCTCTACCTCAGCTCTTGACAAGAACCCTTCTTTCATGCTGAAAGTACTCGAACACATTCTGATGACCTGGCCAGCTCCCCAGCCCGAGCACCGAGCCTTTAATGAGGCTATCAAGGACTTTCAGTCCGAAAGCATGGTCGAGTTGCAAAGACTGGCGTCGAAGGTGCCCGATCACCTGCTCGAGGTCTATGATCAGATTGAGGCTAAGGTTAATGATATGATCTCATTCGGAACATTGGATGAGAAGCGCCAAATTGCCTACCAAAGTTTCCTATTCATCATCGTCCATCGAGCAACCAACATCGACCCTGCCAAGCAACTCGAGCGTCTCCAGGGATTCATCAAGCCTGTTTTGTCCCTCTGGCAGAATCAGGATTTGAAACACGCGTTGTCAACATACTCTGGCTTTTCTGATATGATGGCATTGGACAGGGCCAAACGATATCTAATAAGCCACCGAGTGCATGAGACTAAGGACTGGGGCTCTCGTGAACTCGACGCTGAAGGTTTGGCTTTACAGAACGAGCTAGAGCAGCGGCAGAAGGTGAGACTAAAGAGGCAAGTCTGGCCTTGCAGCTGCTGACCACGCTGCAGATGTTGCCGCTGCGCCCGACGAAGTCATTTTTATCTTTTTCCGTGGAGAAGCTCGAGAAGTCATCACGATCATTTCAAACATCATATCGCTTATGGAACGACAGTTTTCCTGTCATCCTGCCTGATCTGTTGCAGTTCCTTAGGTGAGCATCTGAATGTTGACCAACAAGACCTTGGTATTGACAAATTCTATAGCCACGCTCATGCGTCTCATAATCCAGACAACTGGACAGAACTGCCACATGAAATGCGATCAGTTGTCGGGAGTGTGCTCAGCGACCGCTTCTGGCAGGCAGGCATCTCAGAGGGCAGCAAAGATGAATTCTATGCCCGGGTAATGGACAAGAGGAACACACTCGAAGGCCTGGCTTCAACCATTCGCGGCACCGTCAGATTCGTTCGCGAAACATGTTACGCCATCATCTATTGTATGAGCCGGTTAGAGATGCAGTTCTACGGCTTCAGCGAGCTTCCCGGCCCTCTTGCGCAGGCTCTTTTCCAGAATTCATACTATCTCTCAGCACATCAGCAGATCAACTTGCTCAACCTCGTGCGGTATCTAGTGGATGACTGCCCACTTGAACAGCGCGAGCATTTCCTTCCCCCACTCCTAGCTGCTTGTTTTCAGCAGATGGACGCTAAAATCAACTCCGAGTGGGAGAAGTTGGAGCGTCAACAAGCTATTGAAGCTGCCGGCGATGCCCTCACCGAGGAAATGAAGTCAGAAAGCATCTTGCGCCAAGTCACTTACACCGCCGTGATCATGGTGGCTGACTTCCTTGACCCCACGAAGAGGAGTGAGTTGAATCTTTTTTCTCTCTTTTCAAGACCCTAGTGCAGTCCTCTCTGTCCTAGCATCCCCTTTTCTCAGCCTCGTACCGCTTCCTTGCAATTTCCCTTGGGTGTGGTTCACCCTTCCACACCTAATCCTCTCTTCCCTGTCTCTCAATTATCCGCGCTCCAGTACTCGGCATGTCGAAGTCAGGAATAGGCTCATCTTGACAGTCTACGTCTCCTATATCTCAAACTTCGTGATTGGATAACAGTGGAGCTAACATGGAGACCAGATCCTCCACCATTGACATCGCAGAATGGTCACGACGAGCCTCGTAGATACCCGTCACTCAGGAAGTTTTGCCTGATGCAATCTGCCATCGTAGAGCCTTTGCTCCTCTTCTGCACCCACGCCATCCGGATGAGAGACACGCGCTGCTGCAGCATAATCCTGCGAGTATTCCGATCCATCGTTCCAGACTTTCACTTGATCGAAGTTATCTCCCCGAAGTCTGTATCCGCGCACGATGGTCATGACCATGTCGGTTCTAATAGGGATCCCTATCTTGACACAACGCCGGTCGCTTCGGATGCAGCTTCTGCGATTAGGGAGTACATAGCTTCGGACGTGCTTCGCGCTTGTATCAGCTCCTTCCACGAGCCATACTTTGTAGACCTTCAGAAGGATCTGGCGTCTTTGATTGCCTCCATTCTGGTCTACTACGGCCCACTGACGAGCACGCCTAGAGAAATACTCTTGTCCCTGCCCAACATTAATGAAGCCGACCTTGACAAGTTGAATGACTTCGTATCTAAGCCAAGCTCACACACTCGCCAACAGCGAGCGTTAGTCCTCGATCTTCTCAAAGATCTTAAGGGAGTCAGTGTTGCCGAACAGTTTAAACTGCCCAAAAACAGCGGATTCGGACGTGCCAAGAAGTCCGGTCGCAGCAAGATGGCACAGGAGTTCATGACGCCTGCGAACGAACCGACGACACGTAGCGGGGCGGTTCCAGGAGGCAGAAGCGGCACGCCTGACGGCCTAGAGGGGGTAGCCAACCTGTTCGAGGGCTAGGAATCCCTCTCACAAAGCGCTGGTTGGGCTGTATTGTCTAGGAGAGGATTGTCCTTTCCACGTTAGGTTTGTAATGACCGCCTAAAGGATTTATGCTCGTCGCAAGGCGGCAGCTTCTCATAGGTTCACTTCCTAGGGGGGCAGTGGATGAGGCAGAGGAGCAGTAAAGACATTCAGTAGGCGAAGACCCTGTTCTTAGCCCAGATTCTGGAGTGGCAAAGGAGAAAAAAGATACCATTATGATCCGGCTGGCGACTATGGACTGTTATTGCGCCCTAACTTTATGTTCGTACTGAAGTATTCAAGACAAATGCATACATTTCAGGTTTGTGTGCTCGACCATCTCCAGGAAAAGTATATATCTTCACGTTCTGAGACCAAGATGCCTAATATGAGGTTCGGCACGTTGCGGCAAAGCGGTTTACTTACTGCGCTGGCTGCGTATTGGAGGTGCCCCGGGCCCCAACAGACCTGGAATTGACGTGAAAGGGTAATCGAAACTGACAGAGTAGCGGATACGTCTGTATCTGAGCATGAGGGACATCCATAGCAGTCCGGCATGCGTATAAGGCCCGCTGGCATACACATGCAAGCCCGCCAGCATATCAAGACTGAGATAGCTTCATCCGGGGTTCCGGCATACCGGCCGGCATAACTAGGGAAGTGTTGAGCAACAGTATAGCCAGCGATCATGGTGCGAATAACAATAATTGATGTGTAACTACCTAATATACTGAAAATGACGTATATACTATATACTAAGAAAAAGGAGGCAGAATAGAGGTAATATAAATATCCTATATTTAGGTATAGATATATACTTATAAGTATTTAACTTATACCTTATTAATAGTAATATAAGCCTAATATACTACCTTAGACTTTAAAATAAAGTATAGTGAACTTCTAAGTATATATAGGGTTAAATAATTTAAAGAAAACTTAACTATATTAATAGAAAAGTACAACTATAAGTCTAGTATATATATACTATATTAGACTTATTAGAGCCTAACTAAGGTACCTAGTAATTAGGAAGTATTAATTAGTTTATATTAATAATACTAATTCTATAATATACTTCTTAATAAAACTAGTTAATAGTATAATTGTCTTATTATAGTAAATATGAAATAAATATAAAGAATAAATTAAAAAATAGGTTAGGGCTCTTTTTTATATTTCTAGAGTATTATATTAATTACTTTAATATATATAATATCTTTATACTACTATTTATAAAGTACTTTAATAACTTAGTAATATTAAATTATTATAGTTTAATATAATATAAGTATAAATAAAGTCTTTTATTTTTACTTTATTAGATGGTTTAATAAATTACTCTCTTTAATTAGTAATTATAACTTAATTATAATGATTAAAAGTAAATAATATTAAACTTATATAAATCTTATAAATTATCTTTTCTTTCTATTTAATCTATAAAATAGTAATTTAATATATTAAGTATTTTATATTTAATACTAATATTATAATAATTAATAATTCATATAGTATTAATTTCTTGTAAAATAGCTCTAACTATTAAGAAAAGTAAGTTTATTATATTATTAATTTTAGTAATAAGTACTACAAGTATTTATAAAAACAATACTAACTCTTATAAATTCTCCTTATATTACGTATTATTATTTATATAATAATTCTATATATTATAAAATTATTATATAT
This sequence comes from Colletotrichum agaves, assembly GCA_036785465.1. Lineage (NCBI taxonomy): Eukaryota > Fungi > Ascomycota > Sordariomycetes > Glomerellales > Glomerellaceae > Colletotrichum > Colletotrichum agaves. Next base: position 3,767 of record JAXISO010000464.1, on the reverse strand, counting down.
TCTAATATAAATATATTCTTTAATTCTTTCAAGGATTATTTAAGTAAATGTTATACTTATTTATTTTTAATTCAAAGTAAAGATATTAATTAATAATAATTAAATAATATTTTTACTGTTTTTACTTTTTTAAAGTATATTATAACCTTCATAAGTAGTATATTAATTTAGTAAAATATTATACTAACTTTTAATTTCTAATACTTATTTTAGTAACTTCTAATTTATAATAGTCTTTCTACTAGAGTAAATTAACAATAGAATAATAGAGACTATAAGAATAATAATAATAATTTACTTAAATTAATAATTTGAAACTAGGAATAATAGTATTATAATTTATAACCTATTAAGTATAACTAGTAAGGAATCCCTCTATAAGGATACTAGGCGGCTAGAATAATACTTTATACAGAATCACAGGAATATTTAGGACTTACCTAGTATAGAAGAATTATAATATAAGTTATATAATAATCATAATTATTCTAGATTAAAAGGATCTAATAGAATTAAAGGAAGTAATTAATAGGGTATAATAAGAAGTACTTAGTAATTAATTAATTTTACTAATTAATCATAATTACTTCTAATATATAATTAATTACTTAGAATTAAGAGTAAAAATACTTATTCTAAACTTATATATAATATAGGCTCAAGTTTATTCTAAGACTATACTTCTATAACTCTTTAGTAATTAACTTCATAATTATTTCTTAGAATACTTTAGTCTCTTTTTATATTATAAACTTTAAGATAATTATAACTAATTACTATAGTTACTTACTCTTTAAGGTTTTACCTAAGAAGCCCCAGTATTATTTAGTAGTATTAACTCTTAGTTTCTATTAATAGAACTCTATTATTAAATAGGCTAGTTATAATACTTTAATTACTTCTATTTAGTAAGTTAACTCTTCATACTTACTAAATAGTAATAAATATAATATTATTCTATATTTTTATTAAATTACTTACTCTAGGAATCTCTTTTTTATTTTAGTAGCCTATAAACCTAACTAAGGAGTTTAAGGGAGCCTTAATAACTATTAATTTAAATAATAAAGTAAGTTTTAAAAAGGAAACTTATTATTAATTCTAAATTAGAATTAAGAAAGAAAATATTAATATTACTAAGGTTCAAACTATATATAATAAGATAATTACTAAGTTTTATAATTTTGAAATAATAATATAATAATTTAGTAATAGCCCTTAATATATTTTAGACATTAAGAATAAAGTTCTCTAACTTTAAGAATAAAATAATTATATTAATATTAAAGAACTCTAGGAAAAAGTTAAAATTCTTTATATTATAACTAATATTATTTTAACTCCCTTAAATAAATAATAAAAACTTGAATTGAATACTCTTATTACTTATAACAATACTTTAGAACAGCTTAAAGAATTCCTAATTTAAATTAAGAATTATTAGAATTTTTACTATAAGACTTTATTAATAAAACTAAGAAAATATATATATAATTACTTATTTTAAAGACTAAGTCCTTAAATAATTTAAGTTAATCTAAAAAGAATTCCTTAAGTATAAAACCCTAAATAAATATTTAACTAAAATATATAATATTTGTAGTAATTTTAAGGGATTTAAAAAAGTACTATACTCTTTATTCTAAAACCCTAATAAAAAATAATAAACTAAATAAAACCTTATATAACTTTAATAAACCAAATTAATTAAAGAATATATTATGTTATTTAAATACTTTAATATTTAGTTTATTTTTATTAAGGAAATTAAGATTTTTATATTTTACTAAGAACTTAAAAATAATATTAAAGATAAAATTATTAAAATTAACTAACCTAATAATTTCCTTTATTATATAGAATTTATAATTAAAATTAAGAATTATTTATCTAAATAATATAAAATAAAAAGACTAATAATAATTTATTAACTCTAAATAATAATAATAACTAAAGAATAACTACTATTCAAGAAGAAATTATATTATATAATAACCTTTTAATAAGTACTTACTATAAATATTTTATTAATCCACTACCTATAAGTAATATAATAAACCTATAAATCTTAGTATTATATCTTAAATACTTATTAAAGATAATTATAAAAGAAAGATTATTAAGTATTATAATTATAAAAAAGAAGTATATATTATGAAAAAATATAAATAACCTAAAAGATAATACCTAATACCTAAAGAATAATAAATTAATATAATTATCTAAGTAATAATATATAAATAAATTCACTAGACTACCGATTTTAATAATAAGTATAGAATATACTCTAATACTAAGAAATATATAGAATAATACCCTAAGGAACTATAGGGGAAATTAAAATATAATACTACTAAAACATTACCCCTAAATAAATACTTATTATAATATATTATTCTAATAATAAAATTATCTAAAAGATAATTAAATAATTCAATAAAATATTAGAAGCTAGATATACTAATTATAATAAAATTAGGTAATAGTTTATTATCTAGGAAAATAAAGTCTTTATTAAAAAACTCTAATAAAATATTATAACTTATAAATAATATGTTTAGGAAGAACTTAAGAATACTATATAGTATTAATAGTTAGATACCCTAGTAAGTTATACTAAATATTAGTAATTTACTTATAATAATATAATATATATTTAATAAATTAATAAGAGAATATAAGAGAATATATTAATTAAATATATTCTAGAATTTATATAAAACCCTAAAATATAGGGATCTTAAGAATAATAATATACCCTATAATAAATCCATTAAAAGGAAGTCTTAAATACCCTAATAAAAATAATTATTAAATTATAATAAAGACACTTTAATATAAAAATATAATCATTATAAATTATATTAAATAATAATACTTCTTTAGAAGACTTTATTATAAATAATAGGAAATATTATATATTTCTTATAATACTAAGAAATTAACCCCTTAGGAAATAACTAAAAAATAGCCTTTTATAATAAAAGAATAAAAAGGTTAACTCTCACTAATATTTAAAAAAGATTATAAATTACTCCACATAATATACTACTAGTACTATTAAATATCTTAGGCCTAATACTTTATAAATTATTATAAAGAATATATTAATAAAAAGTATACTTATAAATTCTTTCCCTATAAATAAGGAACAGAACTTATTATAGAGATTTATATAGAATTATAATTATAATTACTTATATAAAAACTAAGAATAGTCTAAAATAACAATTTAATATAACTTACTCTAAATTAATACTACTTGATAAAATATATTAATAACCCTATAAAAATATAATACTAATATAAAAATAATAAATACTAAGTATATTATTAAAATAAGGCTAAAATATAATAATATTAATAAGAATTATAAAAAAAAAGAGAAATATCTCTACTATAACTTAAAATTTAAAAAGACTCTCTTATAAAAGCTAAAAAAGAGGGGAAAAAGATCCAAAGCCCCTAGAATATGGAATAATTAAAGAACTAGGGAGGCCTACTAAAATCCAGGAATAATAATAAATATTATAAATAATCTTCTTATATAGTATATTTAATACTATATAAAATATTAATAATTCTATTATAGTTAAAATTATAATTAATAAAATACTTACCTATATAATTATAAATAATAGAATATAAAGAGATTTTATTTTATTAAGAGAACTTAATAAGAAATAGATTATATAAAAGAGAAAAGTACTAAGAGAATATTACTTACTTAATACTATTAAAAGAGAATAAGTTTAGTATAATAGAGA